>JAGKTI010028719.1:0-12866 GCA_018397915.1 Birgus latro | reverse complement strand
TATATATATATATTTCAAACATCTGTAGCCAGTCTCGTATGACTATATTGCAGTGTTCCATAGTGTTTGCGCTAGAGTTTATTGAAACAACAGTGATGCGAGGCAAATCATTACAAACTTTTTAAAACTTCATAAAAGACTGTATTGTCACTTATTTTTTTAAAGCTTATTTATCTGTCATGTATCACTTCATAGCACAGCTGCCCAGTTTGCAACCGCAATAGTGTTTGCAAGCTAATGCACTTAGCACTTGACTTCACTTATTATTGCAGAAAAAGTCACTGAATCACTTGTATTTGAGCACAATAATTCACAATATAATATAAAATAACACTTTCAGCCAATTTTGTGATTTTAGCAATATTTGGGTGTGTGTTATTTAATATTATTTACGAGAGAGACAGAGACAGACAGAGAGACAGAGAGAAAGAGAGGCAAGCAGGCAGGCAGACAGAGTCAAACCAGTTTAGACCCACCAGCATTGAGGTTATGTGTATATGTGTGCTTGTATGCATGTGTGTGTGCATATTTATGATTGAGGGATGGGGGTGCCCATCATCCACTCACTTAGTGTAGCGGTACTCTACTTGAGGGTAGGTCTACATTGCCTGGGAAGCCAAATAATTTCCTGTAAACTTGGAAATCATTTACAATGCTGGGTGGTAATCTTATAACTAACCAACACGTGTTCCGTACGTGACAGCGAGTGGGTTGGCAGAGGGTGAGTGCCCCTCCCTGGAAACCAATTATATGGGTAGCATTAGCCAGAGTCTCTTGTGCCCTGCCCCCTTGGCCCCGCCCACTCACCTCTCTGCCCGAGTAGGAGTTGGGAGGTGAGGGAAGGCCAGTCTCACTGTGCCAGCATTGGTGAACGAGTTGTTTTTTTCAAACTGATTTTGATTCAGTTAGCAAATTTTAGTGCTTCCTTTGTCACACAGAAATGATTTTAAAGTAAAAGTAAATAATACAGTACTATTTCATGGTGGGGTTCATTAATCTGTCAATAAGAAGAATAATTATCTCAGCTAATCAGCAACTAGTAGAGCTGGAAGAGGGCGGGGCATTAGTAGGGGGCGGGGCACAAGAGACTGGCTGATGCTACCAGTATAACTAAAAATATGAACAAGAAGCCTTAGACCAGGACTGACCAACAGGTGGAAACTAAAGATGGAGCAAGGGACATGGTACGGATTGTGACATGGAATGTAAGGGGTGCGAATGATGAAGTGAAAGAGAGAGATTGTCCAGATGCTTGAGGATGCAAAAGGGAATATATGTGGAATAACTGAGACAAAATGGAGAGGTGAGAGTGTGAGAGAAAGGGAGTATGGATGGGGTATATGCATGGGAGTAGGTGAGAATGAGAGGGCAAAAGAAGGAGTTTGTATTGTGTGCAAGAGATGGACAGAGAATATAAGAGTGTGCATCAGTTCGTTCATAGATTGTGTGGGTAAGATTGAATGTTGGACTACAAATGTGGGCAATTGTGTGTGTTTATGCGCCAACGCAAGATCGTGCAGGTAGAGCAAAAGAAGAGTTATGGACAAATGTTGAAGCTTGCATGGAAAAGTTTGAAAGGAATGAGAGAGATTTTTTGACTGGAGATATGAATGGAAAAGTAGGGAATGTGAAGGTGGATGGAGTAGTTGGTGAGTGGGGTATACCTGCAGAAGTGAATGAGAATAGGAGTGTTTGTAGTAAGGAATGGTTACTAGATACCACCAGAATTTTTAATTTGTGATTGTAATTTGAGTACAGTGCATAATTCTTATATACGGGTGTTTTTTCATGAAAATAAAATGTACAAATTTTTCTCATTCATTTAAGGTTTGTTTGGTGCCTAATAATGAGGTTACAGAATACTTTGCGATGTTGTTCATAATTTTGTGGTGTTGGTTGTATACATCAAAGTAGGAAGATTTATCGTTTTTTACACATAAGTACGGATATTTCTTTATTTACACTTTTATTCAAATACTCCTAGTGGTCACCCACAAAGGTATTAAAAGAAAAAGATAAAATTTCCGTCATACACTGCGGTTCCTATGGACAGAAGATTGCAGGTGGCAAAGGAACAAACTCAGCAAAGAATCCATGAATTATCTCTCAACTCATATATGCTGAACTGTTTCACTGCCTGAGAAGCAAATACTGTATTAGTTAATACAGTATATGTCTAATTTACAGATTATATGCGTAAAACTGCTCATATTTCACCAATAATAACCATTATAACCACTGCTAGAGTCTGTTATGTATAAGGTAAATAACGAACAGTATGACTGAGTAGCTATACAGTATTAATATTCGTCTTTATATGAAGTAACACCATTTTAAAGTCATGGATATTGCTTTCAAGATAAATGAACAGATTTATCTGTTGTACAAAGGTGGAGAAAACGGTCTCGGCTCCAGACCTGCATGGTGCCTGATGTATGAGCTTTTGTCAACAGACTTGTAAACATTCACATGCAGTATGACATACTTTATATGTGTCGTGGCTGACTGCAAGTCGGATTCAAGAAAGACGACAACAAGAAAGAAGGACGCAAGATATGTCAGAGGCTGGGCCAGGTTCCCATCTGCCAAAACAGAAGCAGTAAGAAGAAAAGTGTGAGAAGAGTGATGCAGGACTCAGGAGGGAAGTGGGATGGAAAGCCACTCGTACCGCAGACAGCAACTATCTGGTGAAACAACTTTTTTTTTTTAATACTTTTGCTTGTGACCACTGAGAGTATTTGAATTAAAGTATAAATCAAGTATTATTTGTACGTATGTGTAAAACCGATAAATCTTTAACCCTTGACGTATATAAGCAACACCACAAAAGTATGAACATTTCAAAGTATTTTATGACCTCATTATTAAGCACCAAACACACCGTAAATGATTGAGAAAAATTTGTACATAATATTTGTATGGAAAAACACCCGTATGTGAGTATTATGCATTGTACACAAAACAAAATCAGAAATTAAAAATTCTGGCGGTATGTAGTATCTGTACCATGTTTTGGCCTTCCTGCAGCATCTCCTGTTGCAGTGCAGTAGTGAATATTTGTGCCTGGAGGGGATTGGTGATAACCAACACCTTCTTTAGATACAAAATGATCCAGTTACATTTGGCGAGTGATGAGAAGGGAGGGTGGTGAACTGAATGAATGGAAAGCAATGATTGATTATGTGTATGTGGATGATAGAATGAGAAGATATGTAATGGATGCAAGAGCATACAGAGGTTGAGGGGATGGACATTCTGACCACCACTTGGTGGTGGTGAAAGTCAAGGTTCAAGTGAAGTGGAGGAGGAGGAGAAGGGAAGGTCAGGAGGAAGCAGTCCATGCCAGGACGGTAGGAAGGTTGCAAGAGGATGGAAAAGAGGCTGAATCTTAGAGAGAAGTGGCGTAGGAATTGGGTAAATATGAATTGGGCAGATGGGGGAGGTGGAAAGTGTGTACAAGACACTCACAAAAGAAATCTGTGCAGCATGTGAGGTGGAGTGTGGGGTCAAGAGAAGACAAAAGGGGGTGCAAGGAACAGCATGGTGGAATGTAGAGGTGAGAGAGGCTGTGGCACAAAAGAAGAAAGCATATAGTGTGTGGATGAGAAACAGGGACATGGAAGAAGTTGAGAGACGGAAGAGAGAGTTATAGGCTATGTAGAGAGGAAGAGAGAGGTAATAAGATTAGTATGAGAGTAAGATGAGAATGAATGAGGAACTTGGAAGAAATTTGAGTGTAAAGTAGAGGGAATGTAAGAAAATGTTCTGGAGAGAGGTAAAGAGAGTTAGATAGGTGATAAAGAAGTACGTTAAGGAGTGAAAAATAAAAATGGTGCATTGCTAGTAGAGAAGGGAGAAAAAGTGATCAGATGGAGAGAACACTTTAAGGAATTGTTGAACATAGAGATTGAAAGTAATGCTAGTATAAGTGGTTAGGGAATTGGTGGGAGGAGGAGGGAGGTTAGAAGAGAGGAAGGAGTCAGTAGGATGGAAGTAGTGGAATCAATAGATAGACTGAATTCACAATAGAATATGAAATATCACTTTCAACCACTCTTGTATGATTATAGTGCAATTTGGGTGTGAATTATTTTGTATTATTTATGAGAGAGAGAGAGGAAGGCAGTCAAATCAGTTTAGCATTGCCTGCATCAAGGGTATTATTTGTACATGTTTGCATGTATATGTACATATGTGAGGGAAAGATTGTGTATGAATACATATGAGCGTGTTTTGTGTATATGTGTGTGTGTGTGTGTGTGTGTGTGAGAGAGAGAGAGAGAATGAGGTGAAAGTAAAAGTGAAGGTGAAGGTCAGAGTGAAGGAGAATGCGAAAGTTAAAGAAGAGTAGGCAGAAGTGAAGGTCTCTCCATCTATCTATTGCCAGATGTCTTAATCTCGTAAGGGGTGGCCACAAACAGATTGTCTCCATGTCAACCTGTCCCCCACCATTTCACTGCCCTGCTTCCAGCTCACACACACCCTCTTTCTCCACTCCATCCCTCCATCTCATCCTTGACCTCCTCCTCCCTCTCTCCCTCTCCACCTCACTCACATACACTCTCCTTGTCAGTCTTTTGTTCTCCATCCTCTCCACATGGCTAAACCACCTCATTGTGTTTCTCCTAATGCTTTCTATCACATCCACATCCACAAAACAAGATTCCTTCACTTCCTCATTTGTCAGTCTCTCTCTCCATGTAACTCCACATGCTTCTCTCTAATAACTCATTTCCACTGCCCACGCTCTTGAATTTTGTCTCTCCTACAAGGTCCAACTTTAGTTCCATATGTTAGAGTTTGTATCACAAAACTGCAATGCAGTAACTTTTTCACTTCCATGCTCACTTCCCTGTTTCTTATCACTGTTTTCTAAGAACCAGCAACCTTTCTTCCTTGTTGTACTCTTTCAAGCACTTCACCCTCTAAACTTCCATCCTTATTCATCACACTACCCTTAAACGCACTCACATTTTCCCTTTCCTCCTCATCCAACCTCACTGTACATTCAGTGCCTTCATTTCTCTCAAACACCATAACTTTACTTTTCCCTACATTCACCTTTAGATTCCATTTCTTACACAGTCTCCTAAACTTATTCACCAAGCCTTGCAGCTCCCCATCGTCTTCACTTAACAACACAGTATCATCTGGAAATAACAGTACAGGGAGTTTCCAAACACTGTTTTCTCTCATTAGGGCCATTTCAGTACCCATTGCCCTACCTTGTGTCTCTTTTATAACCCCATCCATATGCAGACTGAACAATCATGGAGGTGTGACACATCCCTGTTTCAAGCCAACCTTCAAATAGAAAAATTCACTCAGTTTACTGTCTACACACACTGCAGCCTTAGCATCCTCATACATACTCTTCATGGCATTCAGCAACTTCCCATTTACTCCATATGTTCTTAATACTTTCCACAATCCTTGTCGATCCACCCTGTCATATGCTTTCTCCAATTCCATGAAGGCCACATGCAATTTCTTTCCCTTCTCTAGAAACGTTTCCACTAGAGACCTAAGAATGAATGTTTGATCTACAAAACCTCTTCCCCTCCTAAAACTTCCCTGTTCTTCTCCATCTAATTCCTCTGTTGTTTTCTTAAGCAGTTAACCGCAGGCCATCACTTTCGTGACGCTCGGTGGTGATGGCTCGAGCCGTGGGCCGTCAGTTGGGTGCCTCTGTTTTCTTTTTAATTAGATGGGGCCTTCAAAATATAAATATATATATATGAAAAAATGTAGGAGAGTCCTGAGTGATATATATTGCACTCAGGCTAGTAGTTTGGGCCTATTTTTTATAAAAATAAGTCAGAGCGCGAATTGCCACAGGCTGGAAGTGCCAGGACCGCCTCATGCAACCCTGCGGTTTAGGGGTTAACTAAGTCAATAAGTATCCTACCATATACTTTTCCTATTACACTAAGAAGACAAATGCCCCTATGATTACCACACACTTCTTTTTCCCCTTTTCATTTGTCTATCTGTCTGTCTATTGCCAGATGCTATAATCCCGTAAGGGGTGGCCATTTGTTTTACAGGGCTCAGTGGGTTAGAGCGCTCCGCTCTGGCCGTAGGGTCGGAGGATCGAATCCACCCAAGGGTCATTGGTAGACAGCAGGAAGGGCATCCGGTCATAAAATGCTACACGCATGTTGCAGCCTTCAAAAAACGAAACGAAACGGGGGAGCACTAACCCTCCACCAACCCATTTGTTGACACGTAGGGAGCACGTATGGTTTGTTTATATGGTTACCACCCAGCATTGTAAATGGTTTCTTGGCTTACATGAAACCATTTGGCTTGTCACTCAATGTAAAGCCACCTGTAAAGGAAAGAAAAGCAATAAGAAATGACAGGAAAGATGGGAGAAATAGGAAGAGAGGAGGGCAGGCACAGAAAAAGAATGATAAAGGCTAAGGAAGAGGTAGGCGGCATTACATCAAGTGAGTGGATCATGGTTTCCTTTGTACAGGTGAATAATTATACCTGACTTCCAATCCTCCAGTACTTTATCTTCCTCCCAGGCCAATCTTCACATCTTCCACATCCATTCTGTGAGTCTCTCTCTCCTGTGCTTCAGCATTCCATTACGCACTCCATTGATTCCTGGGATTTTCCCCATTTTTACTTTCTTCATTGCTTCCATAACTTCCATCCTACTGATTTCTTCCTCATCTTCTCACATCCCTCCTTCTCCAAGTCACTCTCCAGCCACTTATGCTCGTATTGCTTTCATTCTATATTTTGAACAGTTCCTTAAAATGTTCTCCATCTGCTCACTTTTTTTCCTTCTCCACCAGTAATCTACCATTTTTATCTTTTACTCTCCAGCTGACTTCTTTAACACCCTGTCTAACTCTCTCATTTTCTTACATTTTCTCCATTTTTTAACTCACATTCCTTCCAAATTCCTAATCCACTCTCTTATTACTCTCTCTTAGGAATGTTTTCACCCCACTCTTCGTGTCTACATATAACCCTCTTTTTTCTTTCTCACTTTCCTCCATGCCTCTGCTTTCCATCCACTTACTATTGCATTCTTTTACACCACAGCTTGTCTCACCTGTTCATTCCACGATGCTGTTCCTTGAACCCCATTTCTTCTCTTTACCCCACACACCACCTCACATGCTGCACAGATTTCTTCTGTGAATATCTTGCACACACCTTCCATTTCCTCCAGTCATCAACCACTCCATCCACCTTCTCATCCCTACTTTTCCATTCATATCTCCAATCAGAAACACTCTCTCATTCCTTTCAAACTTTTCCATGCAGGCTTCCACATTTGTCCAGAACTCTTCTCTCACTCTACTTACATGATCATGCGTTGGTGCATACACGCACACAATTGCCCACATTTGTAGTCCAACTTTCATTCTTACCCAAACAATCCTTGACCCAACTGATCCATACTCTCTTACATTCTACTTCAACAGAATGGAGAAAAAGAGGTACAATGGAAGAAAGAGGGAGAAAATAACTTTAGTTGGAAAGAGAGAGTGAGGGAGAGGAAGGAGGAGGTAAGTGGGAGGTTAAGAGCCTGAGGAGGTTGATTGTTTTAAGTATACACGGAGTTGATATGTATCGAAGTAACCTTACTTAAGTACCGGTAACTTTTGTGGGCAATGACTTTCTAAAAAGTACAAATGTTTATCATTACTTTAACAGAATTATGGTTTTCAAATACTTTTACTCTATTACGTTTGAATTATTAGCTGGAAAGTACTTGTTACACTAATCCTCTCATACACGAGGGCTTGGTAAAAAATCCAACCGCTTGCACTGTTTTGATGCAGGTTGCGTCCGAGTGAAATCCAACCATTCACACTTTTTTTTTACTTAGGTTGTATCTGACCATATAGAGTGCGGTATTGTTTTGGTACGATTTTTGGTTGCGTTATTCAACTTTCTCCCCAGCCCTTATTTATAACTGTATTGTTATGAAATTGCTTTATGTAATGAATGAATAAATCATCTTTCTAATTAAAAAAAAAAAAAAGAGAAAATAAATTTCCATATTTTACCATTCACTCATTTATTCATCGCTGATTTCTCACAGATATACACTTGACCCTCGATTTGATGGACCCCTATTTACCAGAACTCTGATTTCCGAGACACGGGCTGAGGCCGGATAATATTACCAAATGCCAGACAAATGCCTGTACAAGTCCGGGATTCTCCCAAAAGTCCGGCCTTTATTCTCTCATATAAAACTATAAGCAGAGTGCTGCACAACAAAGTATAATTTTAGCAAGGTTTAGACTCAAGAAAGGCCATTTGTAACACACACAGGAAGATATTTTCATGCATGAAAAGCATCATGGCCACATCCTGCTTCACCCCACCAGTTCCTTCTAACTCATGGCAGTTTCCTATTTGCCTCTTACCTTTCTCAAATGCCTCTGTAAATAATTTACTGCATAACACATAATTGAGTTACCTGAGAGGAGCATGTGGAGTGACATGGAGGGACAGGTTGACGAATGAAGAAGTGATAGAACGTTGTGGGGTGGATGTTGATGTGATTGAAAAAGTTAGGAGAAAACACTGAGGTGGTTTGGACATGTGGAGAGAATGGAGAATGATAAACTGACTAAGAGGATGTATGTGGGTGAAGTGGAGGGAGGGAGGGGAAGGGGGAGACTGAGGATGAGGTGAAGGGATGGAGTTGAGAGGTATATGAGGGAGGGGGGAGTGGGTTGGGGGGAGGGCAGTCAAATGGTGGCTGACAGAGTGATTTGGAGGCGTTTTGTCTGCGAACACCTTTTGCGGGATTAGGGCGTTGGGCTATAGATAGATAGCATAACCCAGTAATATTGAAGCAAGGCTTGGACACAATAAAACTCATAAGTAATAAAAAAATATATTTTCTTACAGACAAAGTCAATGGTATCCATTCTGACTTAGCTCACCCAACTCAGTGCGACTAAATACTGAATTGGCACTTTTCATTGGAAAATATTTTCATTTTTTTCACCACAGAGGCTCATTCACACCTAATTATCTGGAATCCATTAAAAAAATTGTATTTAATGTAACTTAATTTAAAAATTAGGTTTCAGAGCTAAAATGCACCAATGTTAGCAGATATTTCCCGTTCAGATCGTCAACATGCCTTGACAGACTTCCCTTTTCCATAGATATTTATTAGTACAAAAAAATGTGTCTGCATTATAAATGGATATACAAAACAAAAGTCTGTCAAGGCTAGTTGTTAGGCTAGAGGCAAAACACTTCTGCCAACTTTAAGAAATTTTCACTCTGAATCCTGATTTTCTATTAATAATTAGATTAAGCACAAATTTTTGATTGGGTTTCAAATTAGTAGGTGTGCAAACCTATATGATGGTTAAGATAAAAATATTTTCCTATTAAAATTGCTGATTTGGTCCAAGATCGAGATCACATACGGTGATTACGTGTTTGTATCTTGGTCAGCTGATGAGTGGTTGGCTAACCTTGTGGTGCTCAATTCCATGTTCATTTTCCTCTTTTTCCTAAGCTTTGTGATCTTCGTCTATCATATCCTCCACATCGTTGTCAACAAATATCTATCCAACCATTCTTACGGTTGTAGCTAGCAAAATACCGCTATTGTTTCAATGTTATTATTATTGTTATTGTATCAGTGTTATTATTATGTGTACTGTGTATGTTAGTAATGTTGGTATATGTAGCCTACATTCCAGAATGCTCTAGAGTGTTGGAATAATTGCCGGAGAGTATTAGAGAATTTGGAAAAGTATGGTAAAAGTCCAGGGAATGGTATGTGGGGTTGGACTTTTGCGATTCCCGGACTTTTGGGGTTCCCGGACTGGTCTCCCTTCCTTTTAGTCCGGGAAATCAAGGGTTGAGTGTACAGACATTTTGTCAATGCTTGTTGAGAGAAAGTTGTACAGCATTCAACAAGCATTGACAAAATATTTATATATCTATAACAATTGGCATTGAATAAGTGAGTGAACAAAAAATAAGGTAATTTGTTTTGTCTTTTCTTTCTTCTTTCATTAAGAAGATAATTTATTTATTTATAACATGTAAGTTCATAACAATACAGGTATGCCCCGCTTTAACCCTTAGCCCGTGGCAGCAGTTGCTGAGAAGCACCTTAAAAAAAAAAAAAAAAAATCGTCTTTACCGACCACAGGACTGGAAGGTAAATATAGTTACACATTATTCTCCAAGGTTTTAACGTAATCTATGAATAGACTGTACTTCATGTAAGGCTTTAACATAATCAGTATATAGTCTCTACTGCAATGTAAGGCTTTAACATATTCTATATATAGACTCTTCCTCAATGTGGAACAGTTGATACATTTCATTAGCATAGCAGAGATTTTTGTAATATCAAAACCTTAATTTTGTTAGCAGCTATTGTTCATATTTGTAAAAGTAAGGTAAATGGAGTCACTCACACCCACAGGCAAAGCTGTGTGCAGGACTTGTGACTTGGATGTGGTTTCCCTCCACTCTCCCTCACTATATTGTTGCTAACCTAAGCTAACCTTTAATCGTTGCATCTTATGACATTTCATCTATTACTGTGGTACATGATGCTGAGTACGACATCCAAATATAAAAGAAAAAGCATAAATTGACGTCTGCAGAAGAAACAGAAGAGTGCTACACCCCCTGTAAGAGCTGGGAACAAACTGATTGAGTCACCAGCTGCGTGCTGTTATATAGGCCACCCGCTACCTGTAGGTTGCCAGATAGGGATATCAGAGGCTCTTGGGCACTTAAACATTACCGTCTATATATGAGGCATTGTGTGGAGTAGTCAGACAAGTGACAATTTTTAAAAACTGCAGAAATTGAGTTCGAAGTATTCCAAACTTCAGACATCAATAAATTAGTAAGCAATGTATCAGCTTCATTTTTTTTTTTTTAAGCTTAGCTCAAGCCAAAAATGACCTATGTGATGCATTTTAAATAATGGGATGGAAATTGGCATTAGTAGTAGTATTAGTAAGGTACTAATTTTTCAAGTATTAGAAGTGTTAGTAGCAGAAGTTGTTGGTTTTGTAGAAATATTAGTATTAGCTGTAGCAGTTCATTTTTCATGTAGTAGCAGTAGTAGTAGTGGGAAGAGAAGAAGAAATCAGTAGGATGGAAGTTGTGGAAGCAATGAAGAAAATTAAAATGGGGAAAGCCCCAGGAATTGCTGGAGTGTGTGGCAAAACGTTGAAGTATGTGGGAGAGATAGTAATATAATGGATATGGAAGGTGTGCAGATTGGCCTGGCAGGAAGGTAGAGTCCTGGAGGATTGGAAGTTAGGTATAATTATTCCCCTGTTCAAAGGAAAAGGGGAAAAAGAAGTTTGTGGTAATCGTAGGGGCATTTGCCTTCCTAGTGTAACTGGAAAAGTATGGTATATGGTAAGATACTTATTGACAGAGTTAGGGAAATAACAGAAGAATTAGTTGGAGGAGAACAGGGAGGTTTTAGGAAGGGAAGAGGTTGTGTAGATCAGATATTCATTCTTTGATCTTTAGTGGAAAAGTTTCTAGAGAAGGGCAAGAAGTTGTATGCAGCCTTCATGGATTTGGCGAAAGCATATGACAGGGTCGGTAGACAAGGAATGTAGAAAGTTTTAAGAATATATTGAGTAATGGGAAGTTGTTGAAGTCCGTGAAGAGTATGTATGATGGTGCTAAGGCTGCAGTTCGTGTGGATGGTAAACTGAGTGAATTTTTCCATTTGAGGGTTGGATTGAAACAAGGATGTGTCATGACTCCATGGTTGTTCAGTCTCTACATGGATGAGGTTATAAAAGAGATACAAGGTAGGGCAGTGGATGTTGGTGCTGTCCTAGTGAGAGAGGGCAGTGGATGTTGGTGCTGTCCTAGTGAGAGAGGGCAGTGTTTGGAAACTCCCTGTACTATTGTTTGCAGATGATATTGTGTTGTTAAGTGAAGACAAAGGGGAGCTGCAAGGCTTGGTTGATGAATTTGGGAGAGTGTGTAAGAAACGGAATCTAAAGGTGAATCTAGGGAAGAGTAAAGTGATGGTCTTCAAAAGAAGTGAAGTCAGTGAATGTGCAGTGAGATTGAAAGGGAGGATATGGAGAATGTGAGTGAATTTAAGTACTTGGGCAGTGTGATGAGTAAGGATGGAAGTTTAGAGGGTGAAGTGCTTGAAAGGGTGCTGCAGGGAAGAAAGGTTGCTGGTTCGTTGAAAGCAGTGATAAGAACCAGGGAAGTGAACATGGAAGTGAAAAAGCTGCTGCATGACAGTATTGTGATACCAACTCTAACATATGGAAGTGAAGCTTGGACCCTGTTGGAAGGACAGAAGTCAAGAGTGAGAGCAGTGGAAATGAGTTATTTGAGAGGAGCATGTGGAGTCACATGGAGAGACAGACTGACAAATGAGGAAGTGAAGGAGCATTGTGGTGTGGTGTGGATGTGGATGTGATTGGAAGCGTTAGGAAGAACACATTAAGATGATTTGACCATGTGGAGAGGATGGAGGGTGAGAGACTGATGAGGAGAGTGTATGTGAGTGAGGGGGAGGGGGGGATACCAAAGATGAGATGGAGGGATGGAGTGGATAGGTATATGAGAGAAGGGGGTGTGAGCTGGGAGCAGGGCAATGAATTGGTAGGGGACAGAGCGACATGGAGGCGATTTGTTTGTGGCCACCCCTTACTGGATTAAGGCATCTGGCAGTAGATAGATAGTAGTAGTTGTTGTTGTTGTTGTTGTTGTTGTTGTAACTGTGACAGACTTATTTTAGTAGTAGTAGTAGTATAGTAGTGGTAGTAGTAGTAGTAGTAGCAGGAGGAGGAGGAGGAAAAACTGAGTCACACTCATAACAACCTGTTAACACTTCCTCCAGTGTTCAG
>JAGKTI010028718.1:0-12867 GCA_018397915.1 Birgus latro | reverse complement strand
GTCACGACTCACTCAACACAACGTTACAATGTAGAAAATTCGTGACAGAAGGATAGCTTCCCCCTGTGGTGCCAATATAGTTAGATGACTTCACTGCACGGTGGTGAGGGAGGAGTTAGTCGAGGATGTGATAGAAGTGGAGAGAGTCTCCAAGGTTGATGATGGTTAAGACTGTAGTGGCAGAAAAGGTCTGGCATAATTTTTTTGCATATGCGCCACAGATTGGTAGACCAAATGACAAAAAAGAGGCATTCTGGGGAAACTTGGTGATGCAGCGTGAGTTCCAGACTCTGAGGTAATGATCATTGCTGGAGACATGAATGGACACATTGGTACTGATTGGAGAGGGTATGAGGAAGTTATGGGAGTCTTCGGCTTTGGAGAGAGAAATAGAGAGGGAGAGAGGATACTGGAGTTCTGCCAGGGTAAGGATTTGAAAATTATAAACACAGCATTCAAAAAGGAAAGAGAGAAATGATAACTTACAAAAGTGGAGTAGTAGCAACTCAAATTGACTTTATGCTGATAAGAAAGGAGCATGATATTAAAGTGAAAGATTGTAAGTTATACCAGGTGAAGCATGTCTGCCACAACATAGACTCTTAGCTATGGATTTGAGTGTGTAAAATATGAAAGGAAGAAAGAAGAGGAATGGTGTTAAAAGAGTAAAGGAGTGGAAATTGAAGGATGAGGTGATAAGACTACAGTTTGAAGAGAATTTTAAGAGAAGAAATGAGGGACAGAGAGGTGATTGAAAACACTTCAGGGATAATATAATAGTGGCTGCGAGGGAAGTCTGTGGAGAAACAACAGGTCACAGGAGAAAAGAAAGAGACGTGATGGTGGTGCGAGGAGGTGAAGCAGGCGATAAGTGAGAAGAAAAGAACATTTATAAGTATGACAGAGAACTAGAAGGGAAAATGACATAAGAGAATACAATGAAAAGAAAAGACAGTCAAAGAGAGAAGTGGTCTGAACAAAAAAGGGTGGCCTGGGAATGTTGGAGTAGAGATCTGGAGAGTGCACAAGGACGGACAAAAATGTTTTAAATTGCGAGACAGACGAGGAAGAAGAGGAAAGACGTGGTGGGAGCTATTTTTGTAAAGGACGAAAATGGGGAAATAAAAACTGATGAGGCAGAAATGATGGAAAGGTGGAAGAGGTACTTTGAGGAGCTGTTAAATGAAGAAAATAATTATGAGATCGAAGAGATGGGAAAAGTTGAAGGGCCAGTTGCAGTGATAACAGAAGTTGAAGTGGAGATAGTCTTAAAGGAAATGAAGACTGGGAAAGCTCCAGTCCCAACGGGTATAACAGCTGATCTGATAAAAAAGGCTGGAAGTACTGGTGTAAAAGAATTGACAAGGATTTTTAATAACATCATAGTAGGAGGACAGCCACCTGAGGACTGGAGAGATAGCTGGACAATGCCAATTTATAATGGCAAAGGAGTTGCCCTTCTGTGTGGAAAGTACTGAGGGGCCAGATCGTTGGAGCATGGAATGAAGATATTCGAAAAGGTGCTGGAACAGAGGCTGAAGCAGGTAGCGAAGATAGATAACTGACAGTTTGGAGTTTGTGCAGGTAAATCCACAATAGGTGCAATATTCATCATAAAACAGTTGCAGGAAAGGTTTCAACAGAGGAGGAAATGCTTGTACCATGTATTTGGGGACCTGGAAAAAGCTTTTGATAGAGTACCAAGGAGAGTTATAAAGTGGGCCTTGAGAAGACAGAATGTTCCTGAGAGACTCATTGCAGCTGTCATGTCTCTATTGATATAAGATCAAAAGTCAAGGCAATAGCAGGAACAACAGGAAATTTTGGAATAGGAGTTGGGGTACATCAAGGGTCAGCACTCAATCTGTTGCTGTTTAACATAGTAATGGAGGAGGCAACACGGGAATGTAGGGGGGAAGGCCCATGGGAATTGCTGTATGCTGATGACCTAGTGCTGACAGCGGAGACTAAGGAAGATGTGGTGGAAATGTTTAATAGATGGAAAAATGGAATGGAGAAGAGGGGATTGAAAATAAATATGGATAAGACAAAGGTAATGGTGACAGGCAAGAAACTAGTAGAAAGAATTCAGTCAGGAAAATGGCCATGTGGATGTTGTGGCAGAGTAGGAGGGAACTCAGTGTTGTGCATGGAGTGTAATAAGTGGTGTCTGCAGAATTTTAGAGGAGTGCAAAACTTCAGCTGCCCAGCCTGCATAAGAAGAGAGGTGGAGGGAGATGAAGCAGAGGATGCGCTAGAGGTGAATGGGGGCACACTACAGGAAGTGTAGCAGTTCTACTATCTAGGAGATATAATTTTGGACTGTGAAGCAGGGGTGGAGAGATCAGTTAGAACAAGAGTGGCATCAGCATGGTTAAAGTGGAAGGAAATAGCTAGCCTACTGGTCAACAAACACACACCACTGAGACACAGAAGTAAAATATATGAGGTCTGCATTAGACCAGTATTCATACATGGTGCTGAAACATGGGCTTTGATAGATAGACTGATGATGAATGATCTGAGGAGTACTGATCGTAGAATGTTAAGATACATGGCGGGAGTGAGATGGGAGGACAGAGATTTGTGTGAGGAGATAGCTAGAAGATGCGGGGTGAAGGATCTCGATATCATCTTGAGGCAGCAGTGGCTTAGATGGTTTGGTCACATGAGGAAAAGCGAGGAAGGGAGCTGTGTGAGAATAGCAGAGGAACTGGAAGTGGTGGGACGTCGACTGCCAAGAAAACCTAAGAAGACCTGGAAAAGTGTTGTATTGCAAGATATGGAAAGACTGGGTACTGGAGAAGATTAATCCAGGATAGAAAGCAGTAGAGAAAAGCCATCGCACATCCAACCCCAGTTTGAATATAGGAACAGAAGAACGAAAAACGAAGATGATGATGATGATGACCTCCTGGTTATACAGACATCTGTCGACACTTTTTTTGGAGAAGGCACATTCAGCCTGCTATCTATCAGGTTTACATTCAGATAGACCTGGGGTTGCAACATAAGCAACAACAAAACTTTTTTTTTAGTTTTTCAGGTATACAGGTACTGTATTTGTCCTTTTAGTGTAGTGGGAAAGATAAATGGTTGAATACTTTTTGACAAAGTTAGGGGGAGCCAAGGAATTGTTTGGATAGGAAAATGGGGTTTAGGAAGGGGAGGAGGGTGTACAGACCAGATATTCTCTTGAAATTGTATAGTAGAAAGGTAATTAGAAAAGAGAGAGAAGCTGTAGGCTGCCTTAATGGATGTGGAGAAAACATGTGACAGTAAATAGACAAGGAATCAGGAAGACGGTTAGAATGCTTGGAGGAGAGTAAGTATGATGGTGCAAGGGCATTAGTGCATTTGGAAAAGAACCTAAGTGAGTTCTGCAGTTTGAATGTTGAACAGAAACAGATTTATGTTCCTGTTCAGTATAAATGTGGATAGTGTTATAAAAGATATCCAGGGTATAGCAGTGGGTGTTTGAGTGTTCCTAGTGGGGGAGGGCGGGGTAGGTTTGGATGTTGTCTGTACTTGTTTTTTGTTAATGATACTGTTAAGTGAAGATTAGTGGGAAATCCAGGGCTTGAATGGAATTGAGAGTGTGTGAAGAAGCAAAATTTGAAAGAAAATGTAGCAAATAGTAAAGAATGATCTTTGAGAGATGAAATCTTGGAGTTCATAGTGATGTTGTGATTAGCAGGGATGGAAGCTTAGAGGATGAAGTGTGAGAAAGGGTACAACAGGGAAGAAAGGTGGTTTGTGCATTGAGGGCAGTGGCAAGGGATAGGAATGTGAGCATGGAGCTAAAAAAAAATATTGCACATCAGTATTGTGATATCCACTCTAATGTGTGGAAGTAAAGCTCAGACTTTGTTGGAAGGAAAGGAAATGAGATGAGTCATTTTGGTGTAATAACTATCTATCTATTGCCAGATGCCATAGTCCCATAAGGAGTGGCCATGGCATCTGGCAATAGATGGATGGATTTAGGTATTAAGGCACTGTATGTGGCTATTGATAGCAAAATAAACTTATTCTACTCTACAGTGTTTGCAACGGGTCACTGTATTTGGAGAGGTCATCATCTAGAACAGTGGCAGCCTTCCAAGCAGGGGGGTTGGGGGGGTGAGGGAGGTCAGAGCAAGGCATCTACAGCACGGTGCTGTACACCCCTTTTGGTAAAAATTTAAAAAATCAGGCAAATATGTGGCCATATGCAGTGGGTAATGGGTACCAAAGCACTATTCAAAGGTTCAGGATGTAGTATTAACAGTATCATGGACATTTTTTAAAATTAAATATGTCTGGCAATTATCATAATGGGTACCAAAGTACTATTCAAAGGTTCAGGATGTAGTATTAACAGTATCATGGACATTTTTTAAAATTAAATATGTCTGGCAATTTTAATATTCATGCTCCCATGAATTGTGAACTCTACAGAAGCATTTTGTCAAACTTTTCATGCTAATGAGATGAAAACAATTAATTAGAAAGTTGATATACTTCAAGCATTTCCGTTACTCAAAACCACACCACAGAATGAAGTTACAGTGGCTAAACATCATCATTAGGTAAGTGTAAGGATATATTATGAACTTTGCAGCTTGAATTTCCTTCATAGTGTGATGATCTTCTTTAGTAGGTTCCAAGTGAATTGCCATGTGTCCTAACTTTCAAATTAAAAATAATAAGAGTTGTGTTTTTATTTGCTTGCTGAATGCTTGTAAATGTAAAATGAATATATTCCACATCACAGTATTGAACACTTCTTACTTGAGGGGGCTTTTATGACCCAAGGTGGGTCTTCCTGCATAGTCTTTTTCAATGGTTCTTCATTGTATTTGTGGGGGGGTCAGCCCCCCCCCCTTCCAAGCCCCCTGGATTTCAATCACTGCTGATGAAGTTTAAAACATAGACAGTCCTTCAGTATAACAAATGATCTTTGGGAATGCCCAGCTGCAGCAACCATTGTTCTATAGTTCATTGGATTCACATCCAGTTTAGCCACAACCATATTAATAACAAAACAGAAGTAACAGCTGATTGCTTTTCAGATCTCATACATATTTTGTGTACTTTCCAGATTTGTTGTGTCGAATTCAGTCCCATGCAGACCAAATTGAGTCCCTGACCTCGCCAATGCTGCAGCGTGTTGAAACAGTTTATGTGTTGGGATTGTTGCTGCTGGGTAAGCAGCGTCGTGAGGTGCAGGCACAGCTAGCCACACTCTGTCTTATACCACGCCTCTCACAGCTCTTTGACCTCTTTATATGGAAATGTGAAACGTGAGTACTGGGTAATTACTGCTTCCAGAAATAATTATAACTGACGATATTGAAAATTAAGGGCACCCACCATCTTTCACTCACTGTAATGCTACCCTTAAGAGATTACACTGAGTGACTGTCTGGCTGGTTTTGCTCCTCATGGTTTGGGGTGATGTCTGTTAGCCAAAATCAGATGCCTGGTGGTTAAGTGGGATAAGATGCTTCAGCCAGATGTGGTCCATCAGTGATTTAAGTCCAAGGGATTGTTGGACATCTTTGCTCACATGATGCCACTCAGACACAAGCGACTAGTTATCCTTGCCTTATACAGTATATCTGGAATTAGTGGCACAACTCAGGGCCATTGCCACTCTGATGGGGTAAAAGAAATCCAGGTGGTGGATTGATGAATACGTTAGGAGTTACCAAAATGTTTGTGGGGATTTCTTTTCTTATTCATGGGTTCAAAGAAGACAGAACTGAGGTCTGGGTCTCCCAATTATGTATGAACATGAGAATTTAGGTAGAATGATGGTGTAGTGGTGATTAGTTAACTGTGTGGGATAGAAATACTGAGAGAGAAGGAATGGAGCCTTTTCATTTATATCAAGCATGCTTCTTTAACCCCTTAACCGCGGGTCGTCTCTTCCGTGACGCTCGGGCGCAATGGATCATACCGCAGGGCGTCACTTTTGTGATTCTCTGTGGTTTTGAATTCGCCCTGGCTTTCATGTGGTGACTTGTATCATCTATCAGCACTGTCAATGTCCAACAATAGTCAGAGCTGCTAATGTCATCAGTACTCCCATCCATTGTTGACAATTTAGCCATTTTCCCCCATTCTAGACTCCTCTCCCTGCCTCCCCTCCATTACCCTCTCGTGTCGTCTGCTCAGCCGCTCTGTTCTACGCAAATCTTCCCCGGATTTTTCCACTGATTTCATCCATTGAAATGACCCCTATGCCGTATTCTTATACAAAATAATATACAGTAATCTCTCTACTATCCGGACAACCACTATCCGGTTACATCACTATTCGGACATCGTGGGCTGATGGCAAAAAAGAAAAGAAAAAAAAACTGACCGCGTCAGTTTGAATTTCCCGCGCAAACCAACTAGCTCCCTTCCTGCCCAATCCCCCTCCTACTAGTTCTGTCTCAACTCCCGTGAACGATGGACGGCTGTCCGATCGTTTGCCATATTTTCGTTCTTGTTTAAATAATCAAAAGTCACAGTGCTAAGGATTAAGTGTAGTTAACCACTGGATTACTGGACATGCTTCAAGAGCAATTATGACCACTGTAAAAACCTTAGAGGTGGGGGTAAACAAGGAGTAAACAACAATCATGGACATGTAAATAAACATTGTCAACTGCTAAATATTTTCCATAATCACTTCTAAGTCGTCATTCTCTGGTTACATTTTATTTACTTCATGCTTTGTGTCCCATATTTGAGTGCATAGACTGTGAAAAGGTGATTTTCTCAGTAATAATCATGTCTCTTCCTTACGTTCATTATGTAGTCAGCTGACGAACACCCCTGCCTTACTCACTTCAAAATCATCATTTTTGGGTTAAAATTCGATTAATTCATGCTCTGTGCCAATTATTTATGTGAGTGGGGTCTTAAATAAATGCTATGCATGTCCGGTAGGGAGTTAGGTAGGTGGTTTTCTGATTTAGGTTAGGTTAGGTTAGGGCCAAGAATGACCAGTGCTGTTGGTGAACAGTGAACACCCTTGCCATACCTAACTCTTTTTCTGGTAACTGTTTATTTATTTGATGCTTTGTATCCAATATTTTAGTGCATAAGATATGAAAAATGATGATTTTCATAGTGATTGCCACGTCCGATACTTACTTACACCAACCTGCCAACTCGTGAACACCCCTGCCTTACTCGCCTCAAATTCATCATTTTTGGGTTAAAATTCGATTAATTCATGCTTTGTGGCAATTATTTATGTGAATGGGGTCTTAAACAAGTGCTATGCATGTCCGGTAGGGAGGTAGGTAGGTGGTTTTCTGATTTAGGTTAGGTTAGGTTAAGGTCAAGAATGATCGGTGCTGTTGGTGAACAGTGAACACCTTTGCCATACCTAAATCTTTTTCTGGTAACAATTTATTTATTTGATCCTTTGTATCCCATATTTTAGTGCATAAGATATGAGAAATGATGATTTTCATAGTGATTGCCACGTCCGATACTTATTTACACTAAGCTGCCAACTCATGAATATCTATGCCTTACTTACCTCAAAATCATCATTCTTGGGTTAAAATTCAATGCATTCATGCTTTGTGTCTATTATTTAATGCATATGGTGTGAGAAAGAGTGATTTTCATAGTAATTTCCATGTCTGATACTTACTTACACTTGCTGGCAAGTTGTGAGCACCTATGCCTTACTCACCTCTAAATCATCATTTTTTAGTTAAAATTCAGTTAATTCATGTTTTGTGTGCATTATTTATGTGAAAGGGGACTTAAATAAGTGCTATGCATGTCTGGTAGGGAGGTAGGTAGGTGGTTTTCTGATTTAGGTTAGGTTAGGTTATGGTCATGAATAACCAGTGCTGGAGCTTCAGGGCCACTATCCGGACAAGACCACTGTCCGGTCATGCCTTTGGCTCTATTACGTCGGATAGTGGAGGGATTACTATATATAAAAAAAAAATAAGGTAACTGATAGTCCCATACACCTGGAATTGGCTAATTATCACTTGGCAACATCCAACCTGCACTCGTTCGCTAATTTCCCCTGCTTTTTTCCCCGTGAAATTTGCCATATGAGCTATTCTCATAATATGAATATATATAAGAATGAAAGGGAGAAGCCTGAGTGATATTTATATTCACCTGGAACTACCTAATTTATTATGTATTGTCTAGATTTCCTTCGACTTATTTCTTAGCATATACATTAGCAGCTGACATTTTCAACTCTTGGCTACCGAGATACGTACATTCAGTTCATTGTCGTCCTTCAAGGTGGAATCATGTCGCAGTCGCACCCTTCCATTTCTGCCGCTTTTGCGTCCATTATAAAAGGCCCTGTGACCGCTACCCAACTAAACATCATGTGGGAAGCGGTAAAGGACTGTAGATATATATAAGTGTAATAAAGTACTAGAAATAATAAAGTGTGAGCGTGTATATAAATAAGAAATAACAGAATACGAGCAGCGAATTAGTGCGAGTGGGAGGCTCGTACGCGCTCGTATTTTACATTGCTTTCACAGTTTTTTTTTTTTTTTTTTTTAAGTATGGATTCCAAACTACTTGGAAATCACTGAATAGTGTTTCTAGTGATAATATGAGGCAGTGGTATTCACATTACGGGATGTTGGGAAGCGTAAAGTGGAGACTTAGTTACCCAACTTCAGAAGTCTCCACAAGTCCTACGGTAGTCGATGAGTGCTAAAAAAACATACCAGGAGAAAGCTGAAGGTATGTACCATATGCATATTTAATTATAATATTCTAGAAGTAATAACTGATTTTTGGCAAATATTTTTAAAAAGTCAGTCAGAGCGCAGATTTGCCCTGAGGGACGGGCACGGTGGGCCTCCGACAACCCTGCGGTTAAGGGGTTAATCCTTTTAGCATGATGGATATTTTTTTAACTCATGGCATCTGGGTGTCATGTATATGTGACAGGCCCGGGGTAGTCCCGGTGGCATGTATACATGATCTAGCATTTCACGGCATTGTTTGAATATTCCGTGGGTTATTCCACCACACGCAGCCATTGGCAACCCTCCTGCACGCATCCAAGTCACGCTTCAGTTACCAGCGTACCTCTGTAATGGATAGACCTATGCAAAAAGTTGTCACCTGTGTCCAGATCCTCTGCTGAGCACCCGCAGCCTCCGACTTCAACACCAGTGAAGTCCAAAGGCTAGAAAAGAAAAGGCCTTAGTGATAGTGCGATAGGGATAGAACTCGAGGTGACATTATTGCTAAATGTGAGTGGAGAAAGTGGCTCTTCCTCTGAGGAAAGCGACCACCATGATGAGTGTCGATATTTATGTGTCAGATGAGGAGGGTGGATCACGTGAGTCATCCACTGTGCGCCCATCATTTCCCCCTGTACGTTCATCAGCAATTTCCGATGATGGGATAGTGACGATCCTGGAGAGGGGGATATTGACATGGATGAGGAGATGGAAGAGGAGGTAGGGAGTGGAGAAAAGGAGTAGGTGGATGGGGGAGGGAGGAGGAAATGCGGTAGGACAAGCCTCGTGTGTCTATTTATGTGAATTGTTGGAACTAGACAACCACGCTCACCGGCTTCACGACGTGAACACCCAAGGCTCCCAGTAGCAAACCACAGGAACCCACCGATGACGTCATCACTCGTGACTTAGATGTGTGCGTGCGCACACACACTAACACTCTCGTCCTCTCTTCTAAATTTGACAGAAGATTCCAAGGACGAAGCTGGATGGTCTATTTGCGTCTGATGCACACTATGTATCCAATACATAGAATTTTGTTTAATTACTATCAAGACCCAGTCTATGACCACATACAGATATGTGATGTCTCTTAAAGTATTCTAAACTTTCTAGTCTCGGCTGACTGCTGCACGCAGTCGCTCGGTCGAAGCACCTTTCTTGGTGAGACAATCAGCCAGTTGTTGTGATGTATCCACCCAGGATACCTCATCAATCTCCCCCCGCTCCAACATGTCCCGCAACACAGCAATATCAATGCGCAATCTCCTGTCTTCTACGCTCTTACAGGAGTAAAGGGCGTCCACCAGACTCTTGTTGTCGACGAAACACTTTATTTTGATCTTTCCACATCCAGAAACCTCACGCAATATGTTGGAGAGATATACAGCAGTTTCAACACATTCAAGCAGCGCCAACGCCTCAGCAGATAAGGTAGATTTGACGACCCTCCTGATCTTCCTTGTCTGCCAAAATATAGGACATCTTGCCTCACTAGCATCTCGTAGGAAGATCACAAAACTTCCCTGAGATCCATTGCCTACAAGGTTGGCAAATGAGGCATCCGAAAAGCACTCTATATGACAGTCCTCGATCGGCCCCATTCTTGGAATGTATAGCTTCATGTTGTCAGTCTTTACCCTTGAGATCACCTTATTGAGTCTAAGCAAATCCGCTACAGTAGCTCGGTTGCTATTCACGCTCAACTCACACACATCAAAGGCAATATCTGGCCGAGTGTAGGTGGCAATCCAACTGAGTTGTCCAATTAATGCTCGGTACTCCTTTTTCTCAGACTCGGACAGCTCCCCTGATTTTACTGTTGCACGATGTTTACTCAGCGTGACTGGTTTCAAGGATGAAGCATACTGGAATTGGTCGAGCATTATGCTGCCATCGATGTTGGAGATGACATTGAGACCAACGTATTTGAAGGCTTTTGATTCTGAACTGCCGATGAGGAATATTTGACTCAAACGGTTTATCACTTGCTGTTCAAACTCATGTGTACCAGCCCAAAGGAAGTCGTCGACGTAGATGCATACAATGCCTTCGACTTTGCCACCATTGCTCCAAGAGAACAGCGCTGAATCCAGTGATGATACTTTAGCTCCGAGACTCAACAACTGATCTTTTACGCGCAGATACCAATGCCTAGCAGCATCACAAAGGCCGTAAACAGTTTTCTTTAGTCTCCATAACTTACCACTTGCATATTCAGGCGGAGGACGTAAATGAACAACTCTCTCAATGTCGTTACCTTGCAAGTAGGCAGCTTTCACGTCCATAGTGTGGCAATCCCACTGGTTGGTGGAGGCCAAAGAAAGTGCCAAACGCACTGCTTCCTTTGAACAAGTAGGCGAGTCTTTTCGGAGATCCACTGTGTCTTCCTCAAATCCTCTGGCGACTAAGCGGGCCTTAACAATAGGCTTTCCATTTTTCAGTTTTTCTGTCACAACCCATCGAACCGTTATGGCACCTTGCCCAACATCATCTACTTCCTCATACACATCATTATTCTGCCAATTTGTAATTTCATTTTCCTTAGCACATAATACAGCTTCAGAGTTGAAAAGAACAAGCATTTCTGTGTCATCATCAACCACTTCCCATTCGCTAAGATCATTCTCCAAATCTATCCAATCAATGCTGCCATCAGAGTCCCTCTTCAAATTATAGCAGTGTTTGTACTTTCCAGTGGCTTTACCTGCCCGACTTATAATCCTTCCAGACACCAACTCTCCACTTTCTGAATGTATTCCCTTTATACGTTGACCAACAGAAACTTTGGGAAGCTGATTAATCGGAACAGAAACTGTGGGAGGCTCATCGACTGGGACCACACCATCATCCGACTCGTCATCTGGTGGATAGTCATTCAACACTTGTGTAGGATCGTCATTAGGCTTCTCCTGGACAACATTTTTCTTCTCATCACTGCCGACATCACTTTCGACTGTAGTATCTTGCTCTGGCGCTCGCGCTAGACGACATACGTGCACTCGCACGTATACACCGCCGTGTCTCACCAGAATTTGTTTCCCATCTCTGCCTATTACAAATCCAGGACCGTGCCACTCATGACTGTCATTTCTTTTGTAGAAGACTTCATCTCCATTCTGGATGTCGTTTAGGTCACTCGAACGTACGTTGTGCCGCAGAGCCCTAGCCAAGCGTTCATCTGATTCGGTCTTCATAAACTCTTGTCTAGCTAAATGAAGAGCGTTCAAGTTGTCTCTCACAATTTTCGATGGTGATGAAGGTTCCAAGGCTGGAGGATCATTTGCGTATACATTAGGCAGACTAGGGTTTTGACCAAAAACAAGTTGGTTAGGAGAAAAGCCTGAGTAGTTGGTAAGAGCATTTCTTGCCATTACTGCCCATGCCAAGGCCACATCCAATTCACACTGGCTATCAGCCATTACCTTCCTAACAATGTCACCAATGACTGCATTTTGACGCTCACAGACTCCGTTGCTCCAAGGACTCTCTGCAGACGTTGTCATGATCTTGATATTGAAGGCCTCTCCCAATGCTCGCATTTCCGCATTATTGAATTCACAGCCATTGTCTGTAAGAATTTTTCTAGGTGTGCCAAACACAACAATCCAACTCCGAAATATTCCTTTGATAATGGTGGGCGCACACTTATCTGCGATTACTATCGCATTACAATACCTAGTCGCCAAATCAACAAGGACTAAGAAATAATGCTTTCCCCAAGCTTTTGCCTCCATTAAACTTAGACGCCATGGGCAAACGACTACGGGTCGGGGCTGGGCTTTCTTAAATCTGCAACAGACTGTACAAGCATCAGATACAGCCTTGACAGCCTGTTCCAGTTTTGAACTTTTAATTCCCGCATCTGTGATCAGTTTAATTAGTTTTGCCGATGTAGGGTGTCCAAATTGCCTGTGAAGCTTCAAAGCGTTTTTTTCTACGTCACCCCCACGAGTTGCCAACATGATTGTTTCACAAAATTTACGATCTAGTCATAAGGAAATTGGAAGTAAGTAATGGCCTGAAGATGAGGACTTTAAATCAATGATAGTTCCACAAATTTTGACCTGGTCAGTTCCAAGGTTAATCACCATTTTTGCTTTTTTCATGGAACGTCTACTCAACAGCAAGGGAATAT
>JAGKTI010028717.1:0-12867 GCA_018397915.1 Birgus latro | reverse complement strand
GTCACGACTCACTCAACACAACGTTACAATGTAGAAAATTCGTGACAGAAGGATAGCTTCCCCCTGTGGTGCCAATATAGTTAGATGACTTCACTGCACGGTGGTGAGGGAGGAGTTAGTCGAGGATGTGATAGAAGTGGAGAGAGTCTCCAAGGTTGATGATGGTTAAGACTGTAGTGGCAGAAAAGGTCTGGCATAATTTTTTTGCATATGCGCCACAGATTGGTAGACCAAATGACAAAAAAGAGGCATTCTGGGGAAACTTGGTGATGCAGCGTGAGTTCCAGACTCTGAGGTAATGATCATTGCTGGAGACATGAATGGACACATTGGTACTGATTGGAGAGGGTATGAGGAAGTTATGGGAGTCTTCGGCTTTGGAGAGAGAAATAGAGAGGGAGAGAGGATACTGGAGTTCTGCCAGGGTAAAGATTTGAAAATTATAAACACAGCATTCAAAAAGGAAAGAGAGAAATGATAACTTACAAAAGTGGAGTAGTAGCAACTCAAATTGACTTTATGCTGATAAGAAAGGAGCATGATATTAAAGTGAAAGATTGTAAGTTATACCAGGTGAAGCATGTCTGCCACAACATAGACTCTTAGCTATGGATTTGAGTGTGTAAAATATGAAAGGAAGAAAGAAGAGGAATGGTGTTAAAAGAGTAAAGGAGTGGAAATTGAAGGATGAGGTGATAAGACTACAGTTTGAAGAGAATTTTAAGAGAAGAAATGAGGGACAGAGAGGTGATTGAAAACACTTCAGGGATAATATAATAGTGGCTGCGAGGGAAGTCTGTGGAGAAACAACAGGTCACAGGAGAAAAGAAAGAGACGTGATGGTGGTGCGAGGAGGTGAAGCAGGCGATAAGTGAGAAGAAAAGAACATTTATAAGTATGACAGAGAACTAGAAGGGAAAATGACATAAGAGAATACAATGAAAAGAAAAGACAGTCAAAGAGAGAAGTGGTCTGAACAAAAAAGGGTGGCCTGGGAATGTTGGAGTAGAGATCTGGAGAGTGCACAAGGACGGACAAAAATGTTTTAAATTGCGAGACAGACGAGGAAGAAGAGGAAAGACGTGGTGGGAGCTATTTTTGTAAAGGACGAAAATGGGGAAATAAAAACTGATGAGGCAGAAATGATGGAAAGGTGGAAGAGGTACTTTGAGGAGCTGTTAAATGAAGAAAATAATTATGAGATCGAAGAGATGGGAAAAGTTGAAGGGCCAGTTGCAGTGATAACAGAAGTTGAAGTGGAGATAGTCTTAAAGGAAATGAAGACTGGGAAAGCTCCAGTCCCAACGGGTATAACAGCTGATCTGATAAAAAAGGCTGGAAGTACTGGTGTAAAAGAATTGACAAGGATTTTTAATAACATCATAGTAGGAGGACAGCCACCTGAGGACTGGAGAGATAGCTGGACAATGCCAATTTATAATGGCAAAGGAGTTGCCCTTCTGTGTGGAAAGTACTGAGGGGCCAGATCGTTGGAGCATGGAATGAAGATATTCGAAAAGGTGCTGGAACAGAGGCTGAAGCAGGTAGCGAAGATAGATAACTGACAGTTTGGAGTTTGTGCAGGTAAATCCACAATAGGTGCAATATTCATCATAAAACAGTTGCAGGAAAGGTTTCAACAGAGGAGGAAATGCTTGTACCATGTATTTGGGGACCTGGAAAAAGCTTTTGATAGAGTACCAAGGAGAGTTATAAAGTGGGCCTTGAGAAGACAGAATGTTCCTGAGAGACTCATTGCAGCTGTCATGTCTCTATTGATATAAGATCAAAAGTCAAGGCAATAGCAGGAACAACAGGAAATTTTGGAATAGGAGTTGGGGTACATCAAGGGTCAGCACTCAATCTGTTGCTGTTTAACATAGTAATGGAGGAGGCAACACGGGAATGTAGGGGGGAAGGCCCATGGGAATTGCTGTATGCTGATGACCTAGTGCTGACAGCGGAGACTAAGGAAGATGTGGTGGAAATGTTTAATAGATGGAAAAATGGAATGGAGAAGAGGGGATTGAAAATAAATATGGATAAGACAAAGGTAATGGTGACAGGCAAGAAACTAGTAGAAAGAATTCAGTCAGGAAAATGGCCATGTGGATGTTGTGGCAGAGTAGGAGGGAACTCAGTGTTGTGCATGGAGTGTAATAAGTGGTGTCTGCAGAATTTTAGAGGAGTGCAAAACTTCAGCTGCCCAGCCTGCATAAGAAGAGAGGTGGAGGGAGATGAAGCAGAGGATGCGCTAGAGGTGAATGGGGGCACACTACAGGAAGTGTAGCAGTTCTACTATCTAGGAGATATAATTTTGGACTGTGAAGCAGGGGTGGAGAGATCAGTTAGAACAAGAGTGGCATCAGCATGGTTAAAGTGGAAGGAAATAGCTAGCCTACTGGTCAACAAACACACACCACTGAGACACAGAAGTAAAATATATGAGGTCTGCATTAGACCAGTATTCATACATGGTGCTGAAACATGGGCTTTGATAGATAGACTGATGATGAATGATCTGAGGAGTACTGATCGTAGAATGTTAAGATACATGGCGGGAGTGAGATGGGAGGACAGAGATTTGTGTGAGGAGATAGCTAGAAGATGCGGGGTGAAGGATCTCGATATCATCTTGAGGCAGCAGTGGCTTAGATGGTTTGGTCACATGAGGAAAAGCGAGGAAGGGAGCTGTGTGAGAATAGCAGAGGAACTGGAAGTGGTGGGACGTCGACTGCCAAGAAAACCTAAGAAGACCTGGAAAAGTGTTGTATTGCAAGATATGGAAAGACTGGGTACTGGAGAAGATTAATCCAGGATAGAAAGCAGTAGAGAAAAGCCATCGCACATCCAACCCCAGTTTGAATATAGGAACAGAAGAACGAAAAACGAAGATGATGATGATGATGACCTCCTGGTTATACAGACATCTGTCGACACTTTTTTTGGAGAAGGCACATTCAGCCTGCTATCTATCAGGTTTACATTCAGATAGACCTGGGGTTGCAACATAAGCAACAACAAAACTTTTTTTTTAGTTTTTCAGGTATACAGGTACTGTATTTGTCCTTTTAGTGTAGTGGGAAAGATAAATGGTTGAATACTTTTTGACAAAGTTAGGGGGAGCCAAGGAATTGTTTGGATAGGAAAATGGGGTTTAGGAAGGGGAGGAGGGTGTACAGACCAGATATTCTCTTGAAATTGTATAGTAGAAAGGTAATTAGAAAAGAGAGAGAAGCTGTAGGCTGCCTTAATGGATGTGGAGAAAACATGTGACAGTAAATAGACAAGGAATCAGGAAGACGGTTAGAATGCTTGGAGGAGAGTAAGTATGATGGTGCAAGGGCATTAGTGCATTTGGAAAAGAACCTAAGTGAGTTCTGCAGTTTGAATGTTGAACAGAAACAGATTTATGTTCCTGTTCAGTATAAATGTGGATAGTGTTATAAAAGATATCCAGGGTATAGCAGTGGGTGTTTGAGTGTTCCTAGTGGGGGAGGGCGGGGTAGGTTTGGATGTTGTCTGTACTTGTTTTTTGTTAATGATACTGTTAAGTGAAGATTAGTGGGAAATCCAGGGCTTGAATGGAATTGAGAGTGTGTGAAGAAGCAAAATTTGAAAGAAAATGTAGCAAATAGTAAAGAATGATCTTTGAGAGATGAAATCTTGGAGTTCATAGTGATGTTGTGATTAGCAGGGATGGAAGCTTAGAGGATGAAGTGTGAGAAAGGGTACAACAGGGAAGAAAGGTGGTTTGTGCATTGAGGGCAGTGGCAAGGGATAGGAATGTGAGCATGGAGCTAAAAAAAAATATTGCACATCAGTATTGTGATATCCACTCTAATGTGTGGAAGTAAAGCTCAGACTTTGTTGGAAGGAAAGGAAATGAGATGAGTCATTTTGGTGTAATAACTATCTATCTATTGCCAGATGCCATAGTCCCATAAGGAGTGGCCATGGCATCTGGCAATAGATGGATGGATTTAGGTATTAAGGCACTGTATGTGGCTATTGATAGCAAAATAAACTTATTCTACTCTACAGTGTTTGCAACGGGTCACTGTATTTGGAGAGGTCATCATCTAGAACAGTGGCAGCCTTCCAAGCAGGGGGGTTGGGGGGGTGAGGGAGGTCAGAGCAAGGCATCTACAGCACGGTGCTGTACACCCCTTTTGGTAAAAATTTAAAAAATCAGGCAAATATGTGGCCATATGCAGTGGGTAATGGGTACCAAAGCACTATTCAAAGGTTCAGGATGTAGTATTAACAGTATCATGGACATTTTTTAAAATTAAATATGTCTGGCAATTATCATAATGGGTACCAAAGTACTATTCAAAGGTTCAGGATGTAGTATTAACAGTATCATGGACATTTTTTAAAATTAAATATGTCTGGCAATTTTAATATTCATGCTCCCATGAATTGTGAACTCTACAGAAGCATTTTGTCAAACTTTTCATGCTAATGAGATGAAAACAATTAATTAGAAAGTTGATATACTTCAAGCATTTCCGTTACTCAAAACCACACCACAGAATGAAGTTACAGTGGCTAAACATCATCATTAGGTAAGTGTAAGGATATATTATGAACTTTGCAGCTTGAATTTCCTTCATAGTGTGATGATCTTCTTTAGTAGGTTCCAAGTGAATTGCCATGTGTCCTAACTTTCAAATTAAAAATAATAAGAGTTGTGTTTTTATTTGCTTGCTGAATGCTTGTAAATGTAAAATGAATATATTCCACATCACAGTATTGAACACTTCTTACTTGAGGGGGCTTTTATGACCCAAGGTGGGTCTTCCTGCATAGTCTTTTTCAATGGTTCTTCATTGTATTTGTGGGGGGGTCAGCCCCCCCCCCTTCCAAGCCCCCTGGATTTCAATCACTGCTGATGAAGTTTAAAACATAGACAGTCCTTCAGTATAACAAATGATCTTTGGGAATGCCCAGCTGCAGCAACCATTGTTCTATAGTTCATTGGATTCACATCCAGTTTAGCCACAACCATATTAATAACAAAACAGAAGTAACAGCTGATTGCTTTTCAGATCTCATACATATTTTGTGTACTTTCCAGATTTGTTGTGTCGAATTCAGTCCCATGCAGACCAAATTGAGTCCCTGACCTCGCCAATGCTGCAGCGTGTTGAAACAGTTTATGTGTTGGGATTGTTGCTGCTGGGTAAGCAGCGTCGTGAGGTGCAGGCACAGCTAGCCACACTCTGTCTTATACCACGCCTCTCACAGCTCTTTGACCTCTTTATATGGAAATGTGAAACGTGAGTACTGGGTAATTACTGCTTCCAGAAATAATTATAACTGACGATATTGAAAATTAAGGGCACCCACCATCTTTCACTCACTGTAATGCTACCCTTAAGAGATTACACTGAGTGACTGTCTGGCTGGTTTTGCTCCTCATGGTTTGGGGTGATGTCTGTTAGCCAAAATCAGATGCCTGGTGGTTAAGTGGGATAAGATGCTTCAGCCAGATGTGGTCCATCAGTGATTTAAGTCCAAGGGATTGTTGGACATCTTTGCTCACATGATGCCACTCAGACACAAGCGACTAGTTATCCTTGCCTTATACAGTATATCTGGAATTAGTGGCACAACTCAGGGCCATTGCCACTCTGATGGGGTAAAAGAAATCCAGGTGGTGGATTGATGAATACGTTAGGAGTTACCAAAATGTTTGTGGGGATTTCTTTTCTTATTCATGGGTTCAAAGAAGACAGAACTGAGGTCTGGGTCTCCCAATTATGTATGAACATGAGAATTTAGGTAGAATGATGGTGTAGTGGTGATTAGTTAACTGTGTGGGATAGAAATACTGAGAGAGAAGGAATGGAGCCTTTTCATTTATATCAAGCATGCTTCTTTAACCCCTTAACCGCGGGTCGTCTCTTCCGTGACGCTCGGGCGCAATGGATCATACCGCAGGGCGTCACTTTTGTGATTCTCTGTGGTTTTGAATTCGCCCTGGCTTTCATGTGGTGACTTGTATCATCTATCAGCACTGTCAATGTCCAACAATAGTCAGAGCTGCTAATGTCATCAGTACTCCCATCCATTGTTGACAATTTAGCCATTTTCCCCCATTCTAGACTCCTCTCCCTGCCTCCCCTCCATTACCCTCTCGTGTCGTCTGCTCAGCCGCTCTGTTCTACGCAAATCTTCCCCGGATTTTTCCACTGATTTCATCCATTGAAATGACCCCTATGCCGTATTCTTATACAAAATAATATACAGTAATCTCTCTACTATCCGGACAACCACTATCCGGTTACATCACTATTCGGACATCGTGGGCTGATGGCAAAAAAGAAAAGAAAAAAAAACTGACCGCGTCAGTTTGAATTTCCCGCGCAAACCAACTAGCTCCCTTCCTGCCCAATCCCCCTCCTACTAGTTCTGTCTCAACTCCCGTGAACGATGGACGGCTGTCCGATCGTTTGCCATATTTTCGTTCTTGTTTAAATAATCAAAAGTCACAGTGCTAAGGATTAAGTGTAGTTAACCACTGGATTACTGGACATGCTTCAAGAGCAATTATGACCACTGTAAAAACCTTAGAGGTGGGGGTAAACAAGGAGTAAACAACAATCATGGACATGTAAATAAACATTGTCAACTGCTAAATATTTTCCATAATCACTTCTAAGTCGTCATTCTCTGGTTACATTTTATTTACTTCATGCTTTGTGTCCCATATTTGAGTGCATAGACTGTGAAAAGGTGATTTTCTCAGTAATAATCATGTCTCTTCCTTACGTTCATTATGTAGTCAGCTGACGAACACCCCTGCCTTACTCACTTCAAAATCATCATTTTTGGGTTAAAATTCGATTAATTCATGCTCTGTGCCAATTATTTATGTGAGTGGGGTCTTAAATAAATGCTATGCATGTCCGGTAGGGAGTTAGGTAGGTGGTTTTCTGATTTAGGTTAGGTTAGGTTAGGGCCAAGAATGACCAGTGCTGTTGGTGAACAGTGAACACCCTTGCCATACCTAACTCTTTTTCTGGTAACTGTTTATTTATTTGATGCTTTGTATCCAATATTTTAGTGCATAAGATATGAAAAATGATGATTTTCATAGTGATTGCCACGTCCGATACTTACTTACACCAACCTGCCAACTCGTGAACACCCCTGCCTTACTCGCCTCAAATTCATCATTTTTGGGTTAAAATTCGATTAATTCATGCTTTGTGGCAATTATTTATGTGAATGGGGTCTTAAACAAGTGCTATGCATGTCCGGTAGGGAGGTAGGTAGGTGGTTTTCTGATTTAGGTTAGGTTAGGTTAAGGTCAAGAATGATCGGTGCTGTTGGTGAACAGTGAACACCTTTGCCATACCTAAATCTTTTTCTGGTAACAATTTATTTATTTGATCCTTTGTATCCCATATTTTAGTGCATAAGATATGAGAAATGATGATTTTCATAGTGATTGCCACGTCCGATACTTATTTACACTAAGCTGCCAACTCATGAATATCTATGCCTTACTTACCTCAAAATCATCATTCTTGGGTTAAAATTCAATGCATTCATGCTTTGTGTCTATTATTTAATGCATATGGTGTGAGAAAGAGTGATTTTCATAGTAATTTCCATGTCTGATACTTACTTACACTTGCTGGCAAGTTGTGAGCACCTATGCCTTACTCACCTCTAAATCATCATTTTTTAGTTAAAATTCAGTTAATTCATGTTTTGTGTGCATTATTTATGTGAAAGGGGACTTAAATAAGTGCTATGCATGTCTGGTAGGGAGGTAGGTAGGTGGTTTTCTGATTTAGGTTAGGTTAGGTTATGGTCATGAATAACCAGTGCTGGAGCTTCAGGGCCACTATCCGGACAAGACCACTGTCCGGTCATGCCTTTGGCTCTATTACGTCGGATAGTGGAGGGATTACTATATATAAAAAAAAAATAAGGTAACTGATAGTCCCATACACCTGGAATTGGCTAATTATCACTTGGCAACATCCAACCTGCACTCGTTCGCTAATTTCCCCTGCTTTTTTCCCCGTGAAATTTGCCATATGAGCTATTCTCATAATATGAATATATATAAGAATGAAAGGGAGAAGCCTGAGTGATATTTATATTCACCTGGAACTACCTAATTTATTATGTATTGTCTAGATTTCCTTCGACTTATTTCTTAGCATATACATTAGCAGCTGACATTTTCAACTCTTGGCTACCGAGATACGTACATTCAGTTCATTGTCGTCCTTCAAGGTGGAATCATGTCTCAGTCGCACCCTTCCATTTCTGCCGCTTTTGCGTCCATTATAAAAGGCCCTGTGACCGCTACCCAACTAAACATCATGTGGGAAGCGGTAAAGGACTGTAGATATATATAAGTGTAATAAAGTACTAGAAATAATAAAGTGTGAGCGTGTATATAAATAAGAAATAACAGAATACGAGCAGCGAATTAGTGCGAGTGGGAGGCTCGTACGCGCTCGTATTTTACATTGCTTTCACAGTTTTTTTTTTTTTTTTTTTTAAGTATGGATTCCAAACTACTTGGAAATCACTGAATAGTGTTTCTAGTGATAATATGAGGCAGTGGTATTCACATTACGGGATGTTGGGAAGCGTAAAGTGGAGACTTAGTTACCCAACTTCAGAAGTCTCCACAAGTCCTACGGTAGTCGATGAGTGCTAAAAAAACATACCAGGAGAAAGCTGAAAGTATGTACCATATGCATATTTAATTATAATATTCTAGAAGTAATAACTGATTTTTGGCAAATATTTTTAAAAAGTCAGTCAGAGCGCAGATTTGCCCTGAGGGACGGGCACAGTGGGCCTCCGACAACCCTGCGGTTAAGGGGTTAATCCTTTTACCATGATGGATATTTTTTTAACTCATGGCATCTGGGTGTCATGTATATGTGACAGGCCCGGGGTAGTCCCGGTGGCATGTATACATGATCTAGCATTTCACGGCATTGTTTGAATATTCCGTGGGTTATTCCACCACACGCAGCCATTGGCAACCCTCCTGCACGCATCCAAGTCACGCTTCAGTTACCAGCGTACCTCTGTAATGGATAGACCTATGCAAAAAGTTGTCACCTGTGTCCAGATCCTCTGCTGAGCACCCGCAGCCTCCGACTTCAACACCAGTGAAGTCCAAAGGCTAGAAAAGAAAAGGCCTTAGTGATAGTGCGATAGGGATAGAACTCGAGGTGACATTATTGCTAAATGTGAGTGGAGAAAGTGGCTCTTCCTCTGAGGAAAGCGACCACCATGATGAGTGTCGATATTTATGTGTCAGATGAGGAGGGTGGATCACGTGAGTCATCCACTGTGCGCCCATCATTTCCCCCTGTACGTTCATCAGCAATTTCCGATGATGGGATAGTGACGATCCTGGAGAGGGGGATATTGACATGGATGAGGAGATGGAAGAGGAGGTAGGGAGTGGAGAAAAGGAGTAGGTGGATGGGGGAGGGAGGAGGAAATGCGGTAGGACAAGCCTCGTGTGTCTATTTATGTGAATTGTTGGAACTAGACAACCACGCTCACCGGCTTCACGACATGAACACCCAAGGCTCCCAGTAGCAAACCACAGGAACCCACCGATGACGTCATCACTCGTGACTTAGATGTGTGCGTGCGCACACACACTAACACTCTCGTCCTCTCTTCTAAATTTGACAGAAGATTCCAAGGACGAAGCTGGATGGTCTATTTGCGTCTGATGCACACTATGTATCCAATACATAGAATTTTGTTTAATTACTATCAAGACCCAGTCTATGACCACATACAGATATGTGATGTCTCTTAAAGTATTCTAAACTTTCTAGTCTCGGCTGACTGCTGCACGCAGTCGCTCGGTCGAAGCACCTTTCTTGGTGAGACAATCAGCCAGTTGTTGTGATGTATCCACCCAGGATACCTCATCAATCTCCCCCCGCTCCAACATGTCCCGCAACACAGCAATATCAATGCGCAATCTCCTGTCTTCTACGCTCTTACAGGAGTAAAGGGCGTCCACCAGACTCTTGTTGTCGACGAAACACTTTATTTTGATCTTTCCACATCCAGAAACCTCACGCAATATGTTGGAGAGATATACAGCAGTTTCAACACATTCAAGCAGCGCCAACGCCTCAGCAGATAAGGTAGATTTGACGACCCTCCTGATCTTCCTTGTCTGCCAAAATATAGGACATCTTGCCTCACTAGCATCTCGTAGGAAGATCACAAAACTTCCCTGAGATCCATTGCCTACAAGGTTGGCAAATGAGGCATCCGAAAAGCACTCTATATGACAGTCCTCGATCGGCCCCATTCTTGGAATGTATAGCTTCATGTTGTCAGTCTTTACCCTTGAGATCACCTTATTGAGTCTAAGCAAATCCGCTACAGTAGCTCGGTTGCTATTCACGCTCAACTCACACACATCAAAGGCAATATCTGGCCGAGTGTAGGTGGCAATCCAACTGAGTTGTCCAATTAATGCTCGGTACTCCTTTTTCTCAGACTCGGACAGCTCCCCTGATTTTACTGTTGCACGATGTTTACTCAGCGTGACTGGTTTCAAGGATGAAGCATACTGGAATTGGTCGAGCATTATGCTGCCATCGATGTTGGAGATGACATTGAGACCAACGTATTTGAAGGCTTTTGATTCTGAACTGCCGATGAGGAATATTTGACTCAAACGGTTTATCACTTGCTGTTCAAACTCATGTGTACCAGCCCAAAGGAAGTCGTCGACGTAGATGCATACAATGCCTTCGACTTTGCCACCATTGCTCCAAGAGAACAGCGCTGAATCCAGTGATGATACTTTAGCTCCGAGACTCAACAACTGATCTTTTACGCGCAGATACCAATGCCTAGCAGCATCACAAAGGCCGTAAACAGTTTTCTTTAGTCTCCATAACTTACCACTTGCATATTCAGGCGGAGGACGTAAATGAACAACTCTCTCAATGTCGTTACCTTGCAAGTAGGCAGCTTTCACGTCCATAGTGTGGCAATCCCACTGGTTGGTGGAGGCCAAAGAAAGTGCCAAACGCACTGCTTCCTTTGAACAAGTAGGCGAGTCTTTTCGGAGATCCACTGTGTCTTCCTCAAATCCTCTGGCGACTAAGCGGGCCTTAACAATAGGCTTTCCATTTTTCAGTTTTTCTGTCACAACCCATCGAACCGTTATGGCACCTTGCCCAACATCATCTACTTCCTCATACACATCATTATTCTGCCAATTTGTAATTTCATTTTCCTTAGCACATAATACAGCTTCAGAGTTGAAAAGAACAAGCATTTCTGTGTCATCATCAACCACTTCCCATTCGCTAAGATCATTCTCCAAATCTATCCAATCAATGCTGCCATCAGAGTCCCTCTTCAAATTATAGCAGTGTTTGTACTTTCCAGTGGCTTTACCTGCCCGACTTATAATCCTTCCAGACACCAACTCTCCACTTTCTGAATGTATTCCCTTTATACGTTGACCAACAGAAACTTTGGGAAGCTGATTAATCGGAACAGAAACTGTGGGAGGCTCATCGACTGGGACCACACCATCATCCGACTCGTCATCTGGTGGATAGTCATTCAACACTTGTGTAGGATCGTCATTAGGCTTCTCCTGGACAACATTTTTCTTCTCATCACTGCTGACATCACTTTCGACTGTAGTATCTTGCTCTGGCGCTCGCGCTAGACGACATACGTGCACTCGCACGTATACACCGCCGTGTCTCACCAGAATTTGTTTCCCATCTCTGCCTATTACAAATCCAGGACCGTGCCACTCATGACTGTCATTTCTTTTGTAGAAGACTTCATCTCCATTCTGGATGTCGTTTAGGTCACTCGAACGTACGTTGTGCCGCAGAGCCCTAGCCAAGCGTTCATCTGATTCGGTCTTCATAAACTCTTGTCTAGCTAAATGAAGAGCGTTCAAGTTGTCTCTCACAATTTTCGATGGTGATGAAGGTTCCAAGGCTGGAGGATCATTTGCGTATACATTAGGCAGACTAGGGTTTTGACCAAAAACAAGTTGGTTAGGAGAAAAGCCTGAGTAGTTGGTAAGAGCATTTCTTGCCATTACTGCCCATGCCAAGGCCACATCCAATTCACACTGGCTATCAGCCATTACCTTCCTAACAATGTCACCAATGACTGCATTTTGACGCTCACAGACTCCGTTGCTCCAAGGACTCTCTGCAGACGTTGTCATGATCTTGATATTGAAGGCCTCTCCCAATGCTCGCATTTCCGCATTATTGAATTCACAGCCATTGTCTGTAAGAATTTTTCTAGGTGTGCCAAACACAACAATCCAACTCCGAAATATTCCTTTGATAATGGTGGGCGCACACTTATCTGCGATTACTATCGCATTACAATACCTAGTCGCCAAATCAACAAGGACTAAGAAATAATGCTTTCCCCAAGCTTTTGCCTCCATTAAACTTAGACGCCATGGGCAAACGACTACGGGTCGGGGCTGGGCTTTCTTAAATCTGCAACAGACTGTACAAGCATCAGATACAGCCTTGACAGCCTGTTCCAGTTTTGAACTTTTAATTCCCGCATCTGTGATCAGTTTAATTAGTTTTGCCGATGTAGGGTGTCCAAATTGCCTGTGAAGCTTCAAAGCGTTTTTTTCTACGTCACCCCCACGAGTTGCCAACATGATTGTTTCACAAAATTTACGATCTAGTCATAAGGAAATTGGAAGTAAGTAATGGCCTGAAGATGAGGACTTTAAATCAATGATAGTTCCACAAATTTTGACCTGGTCAGTTCCAAGGTTAATCAACATTTTTGCTTTTTTCATGGAACGTCTACTCAACAGCAAGGGAATAT
>JAGKTI010028716.1:0-12867 GCA_018397915.1 Birgus latro | reverse complement strand
CACACACACACACACACACACACACACACACACACACACTCTCTCTCTCTCTCTCTCTCTCTCTCTCTCTCTCTCTCTCTCTCAAAGTGTGTGAAGAAAGAGGAAAGGGAGTCGTGGGAACATATTCACAAGCACAGTTAATCCCCTACTAAAGCTAGGCTTGGTTTTTGCATAGTGAATGAATGTCATGGAATTCAGAACTCTATCCACACCCTTCCTGCAGATGTACAGTCATTAGATGTTTTGTCATTAGATTTTTTGTTTTCAAGAACTCGAGGCTTGAGAACAGTCTTCAGTGTCCTTATCTTACCTGCAAAAGTAAATCACATCTACGACAGGGAAGTGATTATACGTTTATTTGTGAATCTTGACCATGAGATGTTTGGTTCAGCAAGGAACCGAGAGAAACCGTTTTTTAAAAAGGTAAAGACGAAGCGAACAGAAATGAGGGAAGTGTACTGATCAAGATCAATGAACAAGAATAAACCAGTGAAGGATAACACTTGGTTAGTTTTCTTTCGTAATCAAAAAGTTTTACTAAATCAATCTCTGGTTCGTTCCTTTTGCATACATAACGAATAAAGGAATAATGAATACGAGAATGAAGATAAGTGAGCAACATGCTTGATGTATCCTGTAATAGTTATTCGACATCACTTTTAATCCTTTTACGTGACTGAGCGTCCAGACTCTTTCATTCAACTGAACAGTGGCCTCTCGTCGTCTATGGTTCAAAAACAATTTCCACTCTATGAACTGTGTACTTAACTCCTTTGGCAAAACAGTCTACCGAATTCTCTGATACTGTTGAACATGAAAACAATACTGGCATGCTTTATAATTACTCGATATAATCTGGGTTGTGTGCACAGATATTGCAAATATTCGAGCAATTTCAGGTAACCACCCATCAACTCTATTGCTATAAAAGCAGTTAGGAGGCAAATATCGGCGGTATATATGTTATTTTAACGGCAGCGCCATATTAGGCGAGCAGATCAGGGTTGTCAGTTCAATGTACTAAAAGTCTTGTTTCCCTTGGTATCCGTGATTCTGCTTTATAAATGTCTTTCAGAATGAAGGAAAAGTGGGGTCCAGCATACAAGAACATGTGAACTCGAAATTTGCGTCTCTGAATGGTTTGACTTTTGACCCCATATAACCCTTTATAAAGGCCTAAATATACGGTATATATATATATATATATAAAAATAAAAAAAAAGAGAAAAAACTGTTTCTGAGGTGTTTAGGAACAATCATGCCAAATTTGAGGCGAATTGATCAAGAAAAAGGGAATGGCGCTGAGTTGAAAAAGTATTTGAAATAAAGTAAGAAACAAAGGAAATATGATAGGACTCCACACTATGGTTTTGCAACCGAAAGAAAACTGAAAACCACCGTATTTAGACGGTGGTTTTCCGTGTACTGAACGTGCCTTGTCAGCCGTAAAGATTAGATTGCCATTAGTTTGTCACTAATACTAATGGCACCCTATTTTTTCCCCTTTTTCACGAAAATTCTCGTTATAAATCAACTTCCGGTCGAGATTTGTTTTTACGACCATGACTGATAACAACTTTATACTCCAGTCATAACGTTCACCGAAAATTCACCCTGTACAGGTAGGCCATCACGTGTTTTCCGGCTTTCTGTTTTTCAAAACTGCGTCATTACACGAAATTCATTTTTTTTAAAGCAAAATTGGGGTAATATTCGTTCTTAAAGCTCGATCAATTACCTGAAACTGAAGCAGAAAACAAGGACTCGAACGAGTGCCAGTAATTCTCCTGGAACTGTGACATCGCGTATTATCGTAGGTGCATTAAGCAAACAGGACCGCCTCGCTCGTTAGGTTCATTTATTTCTAGGAAATGCCTAAGGTCATGCTGAATTCGCCTGTATGGAAATTTTCTTGTATGAAACCCCTCATGAAACTATATTTGTAAGACTAGCCCCATGGAGCTATTTATTTATTTTAAGTATTTATTTATTTACATACCTACTTATTTTTAATTTTCCCAGCCTAGCAAATATGCTTGAAAGTCCGTTCAATACTTTACATTCACACACCAGCTGAATATACCCTGCACGTTCTAGTAAATTACAGGTACAGTACTGGCATATTCTATTTTGTTCAAATCATATATATCAATAGGCTATGCGATGTTGCATCCTTATACTCCACACGTATATCGCACCCCACTGAGTCACCCCAGACATAGTTATCCACATACAGCACAATTATATTATGATTCACATTAATTCTCAACGTGCTGACATATTAAGGTAAATGTACAGGGAGGGGAAAAAATAGGACATGATTGGGTTTCCTTCGAGGTAAATGTTGTGGAGGGGGGGTATTGAACATCCCTTGGTATTCCATTCGATTGACAGGCTACCATAACATATAATAGAAAATAATAACAGAATCCAAAAGAAATCGAGTTGGTATCAGCATCATAATAAATATGTAAGGTATATACGAAGAGATGTGGAGATAAACAGATATACCGTATAGGCTGTAGACAGCAGCAGTATAGATCAGGAAATAGAAATTGGTAATTGTATACAGGAAAGATCGGATATAAAAACAGCAGTGAGAGGGGCCATGATGAGGGCAGTTTGAGGAACTTGAAGAAGGGCAGTGTAAAGGGTCTGGGATAAGGACTGCTGTGTGAGGGGGCAGGCAGAAAGGCAGGGTAAAGGGCCGAGATAAGGCAGTGTGAGATGGTGGGATTAGGGCAGTGTGATAAGTTGGGATGAGGGCAGTATGAAGAGCTTGGATGGCAACAATCTCAGAACCAGAGATAAGGGGAATGTGAAGGATTGGGATAGGAGCAATGTGAGGTACTGGGATAGGACAGTGTGAGGGACTTGGATAAGGGCTGTGTGAAAAGCTGGGATGAAGGAAGTGTGAGGGTCAGGGAAAAGGGTGGTGTGAATGGCTGAGATAACAATGTGAGTGGCCGAGCTAGTTATTTAACAATGCCAGGGTAGCGGTGCTGGCCTGTGAGGCTAGGGTGAGGGATGTAGGGTTCTGGGACAAGGATGGGGGCAGTGTGATGGGTTGAGATAAAGGTAAATGTAGTTTGAGGGATCTGGATAAGGGTAAGGAGAGTGTAAAGAACTAGGATAAGAGGACTGTAATATGGACAATGTGAGGCAATACACCCTCCGTCAGGCAACTTGTCCCTTAAGCCCCGCACCCTTCCTGAAATCATAGCCCCCACCCCTTCTCACCCAGTGTCCTGGCGGTGGGTGTGGAGGAAAAGGGTTTAAGAGACAAGTCGCCAGGCGGGCGGCAGGTAGAGAAGAGCAAAGGTGAGGGGCTGGGATAAGAACGAGTGGCTACACTCGAGATCCACGGTTAGGGCCGATAAGGGCAGCGGCACTTACTTGTGGGGCTGAGGTGAGAGATGTGAGGGTCTGGGTGCTGCCACTCTTAACCTCACGCCGGGGTAGTTGACGCGGTAGCTGCTCTGGGCGGGGTGCGGTGTCTCTGGCAGGCGGGGCGGGGGCACGTCTGTGGGTGACATAAGAATACAGTTTGCATAAGACTTCCCGATAACTCCGTCATTCCGATGGCGTATTCTCTAATAAAATCGGGCTAAATCTTGACGATTCTGTTCAACTCAGGCTGGCCGATTCAAGGTGGAGGGTTTAGATATTGTCTTACTTATCCTTTTCACTACAACCTATTCGTCCAAAGTTGGTGTGATCGTTTGAAGGTAAAATAAAAAAAAATATATGTATATCGTAGTGAAGGTTTGAAAGAGATACTTGCTGCGGCTAAACATATATTCTGTGCTGGTAATATGCTCTTGTCAAATTCAATGAGAGTGGGTGGTTATTAATATGCGAAATATGGTTGTATCAGTACAGTAAGTATGCCGAAGACTAGCTGGGCTCTGTAGAAGACACCCATGCAATAGGCAATGATTCAGAATGTAATGACAACCGTACGTATTTCTCATGAAGTGAAGCCGCAGCCTGTACGTAGTTTGAAATATATGTACTGCCAAGTGAAGAAAAAAATACATAATTGAATTGCAGATTTGTAGCAAGGAAAGTGTAGCCTAATGTTTATACAATTTTTTCCCACGTACTTTATCATGCAAATCCGATTCATCACAACACTAATGGTGGCTAATTGCTCACAGTATACTAAATGTAAAATACATGACAGCAAACACAGATGAATATTATGACGATGTTATTTTTCATCACATGAAGCACGATTCTGAGTTTTGACAATTTTCATACGCCGGTGAAAGATGACTGAAGTAGCTGTAAATTGGACACACACACACACACACACACACACACACACACACACACACACACACACACACACACACACACAATGAGCTCTCAGCTTTCTTCCGGGAGGGTAAATGCTGACGATTACGCCCCCATCACGTGATCCTGACCGACCCGGCAAATTACACACGATAACAGCCAATGTCATAGGGCAAACTCATCTAACTTTTCATCGGATTTGGACTAAACTTAGTGAAATCGTGAAGAATCAAATTTGGATGATTTGATTCATTTTTAAAAATAATCTGTCGCAGACCAAGTCACAGGATACGGTCATATACAAGTATGTAGGACACGAGATGTACTCTCGGAATACTGCTTCTTGTCGATTAACAGATTTGAATTTTGCTCTCAGCTATTATTAACAGTTGATGATATTTATCGAGAAGTCAATCACATTACCATCTGAAATTATTTTACAATTTGCATTTGATGGTCAAAGATTTACTAGCCTAACTGCAATGGTTCAAATAAATATTTGATAAATAGCTAAAGGTGTTGTAAAACCAAATATACAGTATGTGCCATGGCAACCTAGGCTCTACTTATAAGTGGACATTTAGTCAGTCAAAAGAATGATTTTGACTTTTTAATGTCTGTTTCAAATCCAATTTATGCTTATTTTGCTGATATCTATGAATATGGTTTGCAGATAAAATTACATTCCTTGTCATTTACATTAGGAAATACACGAATCCTCTTGCATAATAATTCTGTCAGTGCATAAAATTCTTGAGTGATTCGAGATATTAACTTTGACAAATAATATTGGAGACTACTGATCTGAGCAGTCCACCCTTGTAAAAGAGGAAAAGGCATCAATAATAATAATAATAATAATAATAATAATAATAATGGTTTTAGGAAATAAGTGTATTACCTGAATACGAGCATTTACCGTAATGTTAACGGGAGAGGTGGACTGCTGATCATTTTCTGGGGAATCAGAACTGGAAGTCGAGTTATGTTCAGACAGACGTCACTGGTTAAAACATGTCCTCATACTGCAACTTCAGCGACAGTGTGTGGGGGTAATTTATCCCTTTGAGTAATCACGGCAGTGAATATCTTTGGTAGGCCTATGTCATGAATCCGAGGCAAAACTGAAGAGTTATGCAGCTGACTGGCATCATGTCGAAAACGGAGCCAACCATTTAAAGTATCACAAACTCCACATGAAAGTCAGTCACTATAGGAAATCAAGGTCTCACACAAAATCCTTTAAAGCTTTAAACACTACCGGTGGCTATGCATTACTTTACTTGTACTATTTTCTTCGAATACTGATGCAACTTTTATATTTTACTTTTATTTTATTCTGCTTGTTTAGTTAGTTGTTTATGACAGTTCAACTTGGTGGTGATCTTGACAAAAGAACCATATAGGCCTTCTGTCCCTACTAGATAATATTTTTCTCTCCCTGGTATAGCCTACCCACTGCAAATAACCATCAATACTAAGTACCGTCCTGTTTCCCTTTTCCACCTATCACATGGGTGAAGACTATTGTTTTTCCTGATATTTTTATTATTCCGGCCTCAGTCTCGCGACGACGATTCCAGGAGAACCGGAGCCTGCCTAAGGAATCTGAAGGTCCCAGGTTATGCGTCCTGGCATGGGCCATTGCTGATAAAATAAAAAAATCCAAATCCTGTATGTGCAATGGAAAGGCATGTCAGAAAGTGTCATATCAGTATTATGTTGTGAACGAGAGGTGGGGGTCCTGCCTACTGGAGATATTAACGGGACCTGAGCAAGTAATCCGAAAATGAAACTTTATTCCGTTTTATTTAAAAAAATTTCAAATCTCCCCAATGGGGTCAAGGTCATTTTATGAAACAGTGGGTGAAAACTAATGACTGTCCAAAGGGCAGCTACAGAGTTCGTTATGTTTCTCATCACATTAAATTCCACACAACTTTTACTACATTCACATTTACATCCAAATTTATCCCTCTAAGTTACTCCACAAGAAGGCTATTGACTATGAAGTAACATTTATATTGTTATCCATAGTCTGTACATGTGTCCTTCGGCCACGATCAGCGCTTCACTGCTAATCGTCAGTATTAACATTAGAAAACAATAAAATGCTTAATTTAAACTCATACCAGTACTCATTGCATTCGTTGTCGTTGTCAGTGTGGCCACTTTTCTCTGCTATACCCTCTAAGAATTATCTGCATGCTTTTACCATCCACTGCGCCCTCAGAAGGATGCTTATTTTTTTTGTGTGACCTACTTTAAGCTAATATTTCTGTGTCTCCCTTAAGTGTCCATTTCTGTATTTTGTAAAACTGCAATCCGTGTTCAAACAAATTTGGTAGTCCTAACCAATCCCATGTATCTGTTTAGTTATATTGTTACTTTTAAATGATTTGCCTGCACAACTACAATTAACAACGTCACCGTAGAAAATATTTGCTCAGTTACTTGATCACAGAAAAACTAAATTTAATTTAAATAACTTACTTTAAGTCTATGTTTTCAAGGTACGATAATAATATTAAATCCTTCTTGACCCTTTTTCCTGCAGAAAAACTGCATTGAGATGCATTATTCTCGGTAATATCAGACTTTGAGGAATTACAAAATTCTAGCAGACAAAGAGAAAATATACCATGATTAATGTTGTTTCTTGTATTACTGTCTTTCGGCATTTCATGTAGACTGACACTAGATTATTTTTCTCATCTGACTGGTACCGCAGCATTCAAAATACTAAAGTGGTATTATAACAACATTATGGTACGAATAGATTTCGCCATTACACGGCGTAAAGTATAAGTCGTTAAATGATGAGTCCAGAAGATGCGAATAATCAAATACTTAAGAAAGTATTGGTTTATCACCATTTTTCTTATAAAAAATAACCAATGCATATCGCAACACATAACCTTTTAGACAATGCTTTCAAGAGACCGAGTTTCGTAAAGAAACCAACACCCTAAAACTATAATTGTAAGGATAGGAAACTTGCTTATCACCTCAGCCATGGAGGCTATGTTTCAAGCTCTTTCTACACCCGCGTTCGCAGAGCAAGAGCGGGTGTTATGTATTCAGAAATTGTGCGTGCGTGCGTGTGTGTGTGTGTGTGTGTGTGTGAACAAAGTAACTCAGTCTTTATCTAGTTTGAACGTGATGGAGGGGGTTAGGGACATCCAATGGGTAAACTTCTTGTTTTTCAGAACAATAGGTAAAAAATCATGGTCACATGCCTAGGACAAATGTTGACCAAGCAAAATCAGCGTAAACAATGTTTATATAATTTCCGAAATACAAACTTGCGACAAAGGCAGAGGGTAGGGCAAAAATCAAGCAGTTCAGTTTTGAGAACATTCAGTCAAAGGCGTAAGCCACAGGGCAAGGTCAGTGATCGACCCGTGTGTGCACTCGATTAAAAAAAAAAAAAAATCAGAAAGTTGACCCGATTTAAACGAAACTTGGTGGATGGATTGAGAGTCAACAGATGGGTAAACCTGCTGGTTAGAACACTAAATCAAAGATCAATGTCACAAAGTAAGGTCAAATTAAAGTTTTTATCCGATTTAGCCGAAACTCTGGTGAAGAATTATGGGAAAAGCAAGACTGAAGTTATTCAAGTTTGACAACAATCATTCAGAGACCAAGGTCACAGGGAAGGGCTAAAAGTTGACCTGTATGTGACTCAACTGTTTTAATCTACTTTTAACCAAACTCGTTGGAGGTATTGAGAGTTAGCCAAGGAATATTTCTTTTAGAACATTAGGTCAAAGGTCGAGGTCACAGGGCAAGATCAATTTAAATACCTTTAATCCGAATTAGACCAAACTTAATGGGAGGGTTGAAGATAAGGTAAGAATGAATGGATGGAAATGTTAAGGATTATTTAAGAAAAAAAACGCCTTAGTTGCTGAAACATTAAGATGAAGGTTAACAGCACTGGGCAAAGTCTAATTTCGACCAATGTGTTTGTGGGGAAAAAAAAAAAAAAAAGCTTTTATATGATTTACATCACATTTGGTCGCTCCGATGTGGATCATCTACCAGGTTGACCTATTGTTTTTTAGAACAGGTGGTCAAACAAAAAGGTCACTGGGTAAGGTCAACTTAATCAGTATTTATACGATGTAGACCAAGCGTAGTGGAAAGGTTCAGGATAAATCAAGGATAGAGAGATTCGGTTATTAAAAGAGTCAAAGGCCAAGCTCTACTGCCAAAGTCAACTCAGACAGTTTTGATCTGATATCAAACAAGGGCGGACTGTTAATTTAGTGAACAATGAAGAATATCGCTTCCTTAGAGTAATCTGTCGAAGGTTATGCTCACCGAGTGAAGTTAATTATTCTGCCAATTGACCTGTTGATAGGCGTGGGTGTTGCACTTTTTGAGAGCTTGTTCATGCATCTTATCTATTTATCTGTCTATCTATCTCATGACGCCATTGTACTGTTTGTCAGTCGGCTCTAGCGCTCTGAACGGGTTACCCCTGAATTTTACTGAAAGAGAAAATGGATAATATTTGAACGCTATAGAAAATTGGTACTATAGGAGTAACTGCTGTCGGTATATTTAGGCAATATGGTCCAGACTAACTGACCCAGTCAATAGCTATTCATATCTTTATTTTGAAGAATAAAAGCCCCGGAACGCCTACCACCTCTAGAAAGCAGGCTGGGTGCTACGGATAGTACCAACAGATTTTTAATTAATTTATTTGTTTACTATTTATTGCTGCCCTCTCCTCCGGTCGGCATATTCAGACCAGATTCTCAGCAGCGAGATAAAAATATTATATATAAATTATTATTTTTTTTCCATCTTTCCGCACTTTAAAATAGTCATAAACTTGACCATCACAAGAAAAATCCGGTTTCAGGCTCAAGAATGGGGTTGCATGAATCACCTCAATCTCCCCTGATTCCGAACGTTCGTGGCTTGTAACCAATGATTTTGTGCAGCAGGGACCAAGGGAGGAATCCGTCTGCACTTCCTCTATCTTCAGTGAAAGTCAGCAACATTTCTCTGGCTCGAGAAGGGAGTGAAAAACTCATAATACGTCAAATGAAAGATAACATAGTTTCATAATTGCAGTGCACTAATTATTTGTTAAAACTGCCAAACTGATAAGATAAAGGAATCCATTGGAGGTACGCTATGAGATAAAAAATAAAAATAAATCTGAAAGACTTGAGGACAGTTTAGCCGTATTTTGCTCTTGATTCTGAAGGGACATGTCTCGAGGCACCTTAATCCACCTGTACAGTAAAGGCAAATCGTTTTCTTGCCGTCAATGGTTGCCCTTTTCTTACATGGCTACCTTTTACTAATATGTCTCCTACCTTGACAATACTGAGTTAGTTACTACACACACGCTCGCGGAGCAAAAGGGGGTGTTAAGATTTGGGGTGAGAGAGAGAGAGAGAGAGAGAGAGAGAATGACTTTAGACTACATTGCCAAAAACAGTCTAAACATACCGAAAACTAGAATAAGGGCATAACTACCGGAAGGATGATGGGAAGAGTGTAGGGAAAAAAATATATGGTTATGCTCTAGAATGAGGCGTGAAAGATAACAGACGAGGGAAGTGGGTATGAGGGGGCCAAAGAGAAATAAAAGGGAAATATGATGAACAAAAACTGTTTATGAAGTGGAGAAAGTAGTTTAGCAAATTGATGATTATGAAGACAAACAGCAAATGTGAGTGCAGTTGGGTGTTAGGAACCGCTGGCAGCTGTGTAGCAGTTGAACCAGGGGAACAGACGGGATGTTTGGCGATTTACTGAAGGTTTGGGGGTTTGGGGGTGGACATGATGACATTTTTCAAGACTGCATAGGAGTACGGAGTAAGTCTGGATGAATGGAAGAAGGTATTACTGAGCCGTTATACAAAGACAACAGAAACGTAAGACCGAGTGGTAACGGTATTAGTCTGCTTATTAATATGCCATACGAAAAGTGTGTGGCAGAACAGTGGTCAGCAGTATGAGATAACTAGGGAGAGAGTGGTTTCTGAAGAACACGGTAAGACTAAAGGGTGTGGACAGAATTCTTTTGTACCGAAATACCCCTCTTAACGGGAAATTTTATGCAGCCTTCGTGGATCTGGAAATTGCTAAGCTATGACAAGGTTGACAAACATGAATTGTGAAAACTGACAAACACTTTCAGTCTGAAGGTCTCCTAATCCGAAAGAAATGGGCTAGTGGTCGGAAATAATAAATACAACACCGTAAGGGGTTGGGTGAGAGGTCAATAGTCTCCAACCTTTCAGCTGAACGGATCTCTCATGAGCTGAATAAAAACGTGGTGTGAAAGTATGAACAAACCATAAAGCGTAATTGAGCTGAAGGCGTTACAACACACGGATCGGCGAATAATCACAGAAACCGATACAAAGCAGGGTTACGTACGATGAAGCAAGCGCTGTAGTAATAGGCGATGGATTTATGGATGACTGAGTCAGAGAAAAAGCAATATTAGTACAGGTGAATGGCCAATTTAGAGTGAGTATAACGAAGATGATGAGTGGACAGAGAGTTCAGTAAAACAAAAAAACAATAGTAATAGTGGATGGAAAGTTTAGTTAGATGAAAAACTAAACCGGTATCTTAAAATAAATTTTTAAACGGACATCTTATTTAAATCAAAATGAATAGTAAGAGTGGCTGGAGAGTTCTGTGACAACAAAAGAATTCGCAGGAGTGAATGGACAGTCCAGACAGTCGAGACTGTCCATTCACTCCTACGAAGTGATGGAATGTCTGAAATTAAACAAACTAAATTAACTACCTGGTGCGGGGCTCGAACCTGTGCCTCCAACACATCACGCGCATCTTACCACTGAGCCACGGAGGATGTTCGTAGCCACTCCTGTGCCTCCAACACATCGCGTGCATCTTACCACTAAGCCAGTTAGTGAGGGCAAAAGTAACAGTAATTGACAGAAGACGTATGTGATGAAGTTACTATGGCCAGAGAAAAGAGACTGGGCAGGGAGATTACTCTGAAACTTGAGAATGGAAATCTTAATGTATTTACCCTACTCTTCTCTTATTAAAAATACCAAGTTCATAGTAAGGTTGAGTGCCCCAATGATGAAATGTGAGGAAATTTTTAATATATGGCAAGTGTATTAAGTCTGATACGAAAGATGAAACACGGAAGAATATCCAGCAAGGTAAGAACTGAAAACTGTGACAAGGTAAGACTGCTAGTAGGGAAGTATGAGGTTCCTGCCTAACATTACAGTACTTGGAGAAGGGGCTGAGGTGTGAACTAAAATATATAGAATATCTTATTTACCTTTCGTTTATGATTAGTAAGCAAACACGGGAAGAACTGCGCAAAATATCTGCTCAAGTTTTAAAAACAAAACATTTGATGCTCAATAACTTAAAATTACAGAAAAATGTGCTTAGTCTGGCATCATAATGACATTCTCTATGCACAATCTTCATCAACATGAAACCCTTTTCTTACATAATTCCCAATACCGTATTAGCTACATTTTAGTCTTTTAAGGAGCTGCTAAATAACAACTCGACCTTATGTCGGCATAGGTAGTTTGCTTGGAGCTCTGTGGCAGACTACTACTGTATTAATAACTTTAACGCGGATGAATATGAGATGTAAATTACTAAGTTGTCGAAATGTTGTAATCATAAACAAGCTGTTGAAAGTTCTGCTTAAAGCTGTTAATAATGATGATAAACCATCAGTAATTATCGGAGAATAAAATTTCCCTTTTACATTGCATTATCCTTTTTTTTTGGGGGGGGGGTCTATGTACCATTCATTGCAAGCCTCAACACTGAGGAATATTGTCCCTAAAGGCCAAGCAGGGAAGAGTGCACGATGAAAAAAATAAATAAATAAATACATCGGTACAGTACCTTGGGACACAGAAGGTATAGTTATCATCATTACAAGCTCGGTGCACATTAAATATTGGTTAGTTTACCACTGATACTGATCAGAGCATTGGACACTTTTAAAAGAAAACTGACCTTTCGATTAAGTTTTGAGGGTGTCTTAAGTAATTCTAATATTTCCCATCCTGCTTCGTCTTCAACGACAGTGTTTGTTGCTCGGTGCAGACCCATGTGAAGTGGAACGAAGAATAATAAAAAATGACAGGTGAGAAAGGGAAAAGTAGAAAGAGAGGAGGACAGACACAGAGACAGAATGAGACGGGGGAAGGAAGAAGTAGCCAGGACTACATCGAGTGGGTGATGGCAGCCACCAACTACCACCTGAATGGTAAGCAAAAGAATCTAAATAAAATAAACATCGTATTTCCTCGCTTTTATTTTTCCACATGTACTGTCATGTTTCCTTACTGTACTTTAAACTAGCCTACTTAGTATGAAATTTTTTGCCCCACGTATGCATCAGTTTATCCCTTTGCTCTTACGTACCCTTCCTGCAAGGCTTTAAGCGAAAACGTTCTCCACAGTGCTGGGCTTGTACTGAATGGTAAATAAAGATTCTAAATTTAAAAAATAGAAATTCTGGAGATATGTCTAATTTGTGGAATACTCCTGGCCCAGGTCAATTCTCCGTCC
>JAGKTI010028715.1:0-12867 GCA_018397915.1 Birgus latro | reverse complement strand
ATAAATATTTTATGCATAATAAGTTTGCTATTCTTCCATATATTATAATACATACTTTAAAATTGTATTCATATGTGTTTACCTTATTTGCAGTGCCTTTTACAAATATAACAGCCGTTTCACATCGCGGATTTGGGAAACTTAGCAACACTGTACACAGGGTCCGGCCCCACCCAATGCGCCACTTTAAGTTTGTACCACTATAATTGTTTTTACCTAATTGTATCTGTACAGGAATAATTCAAGCTCATACTGTCCAGTGTATTAAACCATGCTTATCATACATATCCTTAAATTTATGAATAGTTTTGGCACACACAGTTTCATTCGGCAGTGCATTCCACTGATTAGTTGTCCTATATGGGAAACTGAATTTCCTTACGTCGTTACCGCCTCTCTTTTTATGTAGTTTTTTGCAGTGTCCTCTTGCTGATGCTTCCTCATAGGTTATATATTCATTTATGTCTATTTTCTCTTTCCCTGATATGCTTTTTTTATTGCATAATTATGTCTCCTCTTTTCCCTCTCTCCTGTAGTGTTGGTAGACTCTTCATAGCTCAGATTCCTCAAGCTTGGCACCCATCTTGGAGCTGCCCTTTGTACTTTTTCAATCTATGTGTGTGTGTGTGTTTTTTTTTTGAGATGAGGATTCCACACTACTGATGCATACTCCAGGGTTGGTCTGATGAATGATGTTATTATCTTTCTCAGCATTTCATCATTTATATATGTGAATCCTATTCTCATATTATCAAGCAATGTATACATGTTATAAACCTTCTCACTGATGTGGTCAGCTGGAGTCTGTAATTGATAATCACTCCTAGGTCCTTCTCCCTTTCTGATATGTGCAGGGTTGATCTTCATAACTTATAATTCCAATCTGGTCTTTTCTCACTTTTACCAAACTTAATTACATGACACTTGTCCATATTAAATTCCATTTGCCATTTATTGCTCCATTTATGAAGCTTATTTAATTCCTCTTGCAGCTCTTTGCAAGAATCTGTGTTAGTAATTTTCCTCAGTATTTTTTGCATCATCCACAAATATATTTAGATACCTTCCATTTCCAATGGCACTGTCTATGTCATTTATATACCGGTATACTAAAAACATAATTGGTGCCAGCACTCAGCCCCGTGGCACTCTGCTAGTCAGTTTGTAGTGCAATAATTTTAAGTGTAATATAAGTATAATATAAGTTAGTATAAGTATACTGTAAGTGTAATATAAGTGTAATTTAAGTTCGTTTAAGTGTGGTGTAAGTGTAGTTCTAGACCCTGTTTTAATTGATGCAATGTATGGGAAGTGGACCTCAAAATTCATTTTTGGGGCTTGATCCTAGTTGAGGAATAGCAAGAGTGTAATATTATTAACATGTAAGACCGTGTGGAGCGAGATGGACGCGCAAATTCATGTTCTGTTTTTGATAAAGGGGCAAAGAAAGTTAATTCGAGGTTAAAATTCGCGATAAGTTGTATTTGCATTTTGAATTCAGAATTATGTAGTTGAGTTTGTTATTATCATCTCGTTGTACTAAATAATAATGTCTATGAGCTTAGGTAAAGTCTGATTATTGATTATACACATTCAGCGCCGCAAAATTTATTTATTTTTCACTGACGCCAGATCACGTAGACCAGACAACTGCGGCACAAGGATACAATTAAGTAAACGCGTGAGTTTAGGCTTCGGTAAAAACTGACAGACCCATGTTACTGCCACAAAAATTTGAAGCATCATAAGTCAGTTTGTCTAACTAGAGGAAAGAGAAAATTCCTTGTTGCAAGTTCCTTGATGATTGTATAGTAAGTAAAGTGTAGAGTAATAAGTCGAAGCAAAAACCGATATAGAGAGAGAGTAAGTTGACTGATAATATTCCCCAATTTCTTTATCACTCCGAGTCGAAAAAACACTGAGACAACACGACATCCACAGATTGTTGGTGTGGCATCGAGGCGTCTAGTTACCATCTACGAAGAGCCTCAGAGTGCTAATTGCCAAAGCCCTTACACAATCCCACTTAGTTCATTTCTTTTTGCATTGTTGTCGATTATGCATTCGCATGGTCCACTTAGAAAGCCTTTTCTCCTAAAGTGAAGTATTCTAGGTAAAAGCGAGTGTGTTTTATGGTGTCGAATTTCTTAACATACAGGGTATTGCAAGTGCTGTGAACTTTTATATTGAATCATTTTTGTGCAACCAATCATATACATAGATATGTCAAATTGTGTAAACCCATGGAAAATAGGGGTGAATATACTAAACCAAGAGTAATCTTTGGTGATAAGTTGTGAGCCTGGGAAAAAAATCTGCAAGTCCGTTTGAGACCGTGGTTAATGCAAGTCATGCCTGAATTTGAAATATTCTTTTTCTCTTTACTTGTGTACCTCGTGTTGGGTTAAGAGGTCAAGTTATGTGTATTCTTAATGTATGTATTTTCTGTATCGGGCGAGTAATACATCTGTGTGCGGTATTATCAACATCTTGTTGAGTGTAAAAGCCCAAGGATCTTCAGTGGTGGTGTTCTCTCGATTAATAAGTTTTGTACCGTGATATGTGAGTCAGCTTGATTTATTTTTTTTCTGTGGAGAAGAGAACATTATTATCCCAGTTTTCTGGAGGAATCAGAGACTGAAGTATAACTGTGTAACAACTGTTCGAAGGTTAATTAGTTTTATGTATATTAAGGTTAGTAAATCATAGATATTTAATTTTTCTTATGTGTTTGATCTAAACTCCTCTGGGAAGTTGATTGTGAGATCGAGTGGCCTGCAAGGTATGTTACTATCTATAGAATTCATGCACTCTAATTTACTCACGCTACCCTGATTACTGTTTCTAGGTCTCAGTGTCCTTACTTTCCTTGAGTGGGACTAATAACTTCTTTCCTGGCAAACGCTGGGTGGTGGCAGCCTACCAAAATTAATTCTACTTCTACGTGTTAGTATTTCTTCCAAGTGGAAATCAGTTTACGAGGCCTACCATTATAAGACCGGGATCTCTTACTCGGTAGAATTCAGTAATCAGTAAAAATCTAAATAAATTCATATAGACTAGTGACTAATGCGGAGGAATTTAGATAGATTTTGAAAGATCTTCATTTTAAGGGAACCTAAAAACCGGCAACCTTACACTGGTGGCTAAACCGGTGGGATATTTTAGATTTCTATGTGTGCTAAAATTCACGGCACGACACTGGTGGCACAGCGGTGAGATTTAGATAGATCGGTAATAACATGCTAGAGGCCCACTTGATCTTATTTTGAGAACTCCTAGAAGGTATAATTTTTCATTGTAGTGATAAAACCGAAAATTGATCGGTATATTCCAACAGTTAAAAGTGTAAGAGCAGAATGTTAAGAGTATCCTTAGTAGGTCACAGCCAAATACCTCAGTCATTGAATATTAATTCGGACGTAGAACTGAAAGTGTATCGGGCCCCTGGAGCCAAAGCCAGAACTTTTTCTCTGATGAACGAGTCAATGGAGTGCTAGAGTGGTAACAACTCTAGATAGGTAATAGTAGTAAAAGGTGTTCCATCCGTTTTCACCATGAGTTGGCAAGGTGTAGGAATTCAGATTGAGGACGATGAGTATGATCAGACTGAGGCACAGCAGTTTTTCCCGAGATTAGCCTGTCCTCAAACTCCAAATCGATTTCTAACAATGATGGGTAATGTTAATCCCATAAGACCACAGGATGTTCCAACTCTAGAACTGGGTCAACTACAGGGTATTGTTGCGGCAGCTCGCCTGGAAATGTTCTTTGAAGCGGTAGAGCAGTGTAGCCAAGATGATGGAATGCGCATACAAATTGCGAAGAGTCGAGTGAGCTCGGAATTGGCAGTTTTTATTCATAACGTCCAGACTAAAAGATGGGTAACCACGTGGCTAACATTCAAGGCGATCCTTAGATCAAAGTTTGCTATTGAAGTAAGTATCGATCGGGCATGGCAGGAACTGGATTCAGCGTGCTACGATTGGGTAGAATCACATCAGGCCTTTACACACCGCTTTATTTGTCAACATGCGGCCATTGAACACAAATTTCCCTGAGAGAGATTCCCTAACCGAGACAAAACAATCAAGCGTAAATTGTGGTATGGATTGCCTCTTCCATCAAGGAGTAAACATGAAGGTTTCCTAGATGATGAATACCCATTAAAAAAATTCATTGATCGAATAGAGAATGAACGCCAACTATTGGAAGCGAGTCAGACCTCTCAGGTAAATATGTTACCTTCCAAAAGAAGCATGAAAGATAGGGAGGTAGGCAACCAGTTAGCACCTAATGCCTCACCAAAACAGAGTAACATTTCGAATCCAGACGGACCGAAAGAAGTAGTAAAGGATCTAAAGTGCCAGATCCGTGAGCTTAAGTCTAATCTGGCTCAAGTAGATAAGGGACGGCCTAATAACCCTAAAGTATATAGGGATAAATACTGTGCTCATTGTCGAGCTACCTCTCACAATCTCAGAGATTGTTGGCGAAAACCTCCTCCTGGACACTGTTTTGATTGTCGCTGACCCAGATGTCGGCGAGGTGAACATGGGTGTCCTGGATGTAGTCCTGAGACCACAGCTCAAGGCATCTCTCCAGTAGTAACTCATGAACTGACTCAGCAGTTATGACTAGCTGGCGGTCAAACATCTCCCACTATCAGTGTAATAACAAATGGGAAGATGTTAGAAGCTGTCGTGGACACCGGCAGTAGTTACACTTTAATCAAAGAGTACGCATTCAAATGGATCGGGGGAGAACTGAACACACGTCGAAATCCGCCGTGTTTACAAGGAATCACAGGAGCTCCTCTGAGAATATTAGGGATGTTGCTAGCTGAAATAGCGGTCGGTGATGAGAAAGTACACAAGCAGTGGGTCCTGGTAGTACCAAACTCCTACCTTACTACAGACATTCTCCTGGGATGTGACGTGTTGAGCCAAGCTTCGCTCATGTGGGATGCAGTGAAGAGAGTTATGATCTGGGGTGGTGCACCTTATGTGGTGAACCATATCCGCCGACAGAGAAACAAGGTGAGGAGAGTCAAAGATGAACCCGTAGTATTATCTACACCAAAACAAACCTTCTCACAGATTAACCTCCTTTCGACCTTACAGTTAGACCCTTACCAATCTAAATTTGTGTCCGTACCTGTGAAAGAGGATCCAGCAACTAATCTTATCATCTACCCACAGTCTAGAATGAGTCATAATAGTCACCCGTATTTGGGCCAAGTAAACAAGGCAAGCAACATCTACGTTCCACTCACTAACCCCACTAAAAAGGTGAAAGTGTTACGAAAAGGTACCATCATCGGTTCGTACGAGAGAGTGACCAGCCCAGTCCCTGACAAAATTAACATCACTAAAATACGAAACGACCTTCTACCCGAGAATGACCACGTCAAACAACAGGGTACCCGTAGTTAGAAATTGAAAGCTTTAATTGATGAACAGAAATGGCAACAACTCACTGATGACTAGCAAAAAGAATTAACTGAATTAATTCTAAAGTATGACCCTCTTTTTATCCTAGACCAAGGGGAATTAGGTCTGATCAAGGGTCCTCCAGCTCATGTTAAAGTCGAAAATCCTCAGCCCAGTCGAGGCCCAATGTATCGCTATCCTGTTCAAGCAAAACAAATTATCACTGATATGTTGAAGGACATGGAGGACAGGGAGATCACTGAAAGATCCACAGCAGCCTGGTTATCACCTATCGTCTTGGTTAATAAACCCGATGGTAGTAAATGAATGTGCCTCGATTACCGTCATGTAAACCGGCATCTCGCAGCCGATGTCTATCCACTTCCGCAGCTAGATGAATTAGTGGACCAAGCCGCTGGACATCAATATTACGTCACTCTGGACATGCGAGAGGCATATTTTCAGCTTTTATTAGATGAGGAGAGTCGAGATCTGACTACTTTCAGCGATGGTGTGGCTCTCTATCGTTTTCGCCGCCTTCCTTTTGGACTTAACTGTTCTCCTACAATCTTCTCACGACAAATGGTCAATTTGCTAACACCTCTTCTACAGAAAGGTTGGGTTAAAAACTACCTAGATGACTTAACCTTATGGGCCCCCAGTTTTCCTACCCTATTGGATAGTTTAAGACAACTTTTCGAACTGCTTGCTAGTAATGGTGTAAAACTAAATCTCAGTAAGTGTGAATTTGGATGTAAAGAAGTGACCTTCCTGGGTCACAAGATTTCGGCAGAAGGAAGTAAACTGGATTCAAAGAATATAGAAGCCATAGTGAAAATGAAGCCACCCACCACTGTGAAAGAAGTGAGGCGATTCCTCGGAATGTGCGGATTCTATAGAAAACATGTACCGTCATTCGCACGCGTCGCTACACCACTCACTAATTTGACAAAATCACGAACCACTTTTCACTGGACGGGCGAATGTCAGAAAGCATTTGAACATCTCAAATCTTGCCTTACCAATGCCCCTGTTTTAGTTGGAGCTAAAGTAGATCAGCCATTCATTCTTACTATGGATGCAAGTAACACCCACGTTGGGGGAGTCCTTAGTCAAGTACAAGCTGACGGTACTAACAAGCCAATCGGGTATTTCTGAAAAAAAAAAAATTGACCCCTTGCGAGTCTCGTTATTCAACCACCGATAAAGAGGCTCTAGCCATAGTTCTTGCATGCCGAAACTATCACTATTACTTATGGGGTACACGGTTCACAGATCACCAACCACTAACCAGCATTTTCAAACGCAGGACTAAATCACCCAGAATGAACCGATGGATTCTGGAAATGCGAGAGTACAATTATGATATACAATATCTCAAAGGTAAAGATAATTTTGTTGCGGACCAGTTGTCACGCCCAGTTCGAGTGGTCGTCCGATCGCCTGAAGCCACCTGGCTTGGGCTGAACCGAGAACAGATGAGAGATCGCCAGAGAGAAGAACCAGTATGGGGAGAACTTGCGCAGTATTTTGAAGGTGGTAGGATCCCTACTAAGACTGCCAAAGAATACATTACATCAGTTTGCCTTGGTAGAAGAAATATTGTATTTTCTACGTGTAAAGGCGGACGGTAGTCTTCATTATAGTCTCATAGTTCCTCGTACCTTAGTTGTTCAGGTATTGCAACACGCCCATGAATTGACAGATCATCTAGGGCAGAAGAAAACTATTAAGAAAGCTGAAGAACTATATTACTGGCAAAACCTCAAAGTGGATGTATGTGAATATGTTAAAAAATGTGTAACTTGCCAAAGATTCAAGCAGAACGCTGGACTGCAGCAACAGTGGAAGAAATTACCCCCAGTGAGTAAACCACTGGAGAGGATAGGTAGAGATCTCACTGACATGGTTGCTGGAACCCAGGGTTATCGCTATGTGCTCACAGTAGTGGACCATTATAGTCGTTTTGTCAGGTTTTTCCCCCTTACAACAAAACAGACCACACAAATCACAGACAAACTAGGGCAGTATGTGGCAGATTATGGCACTCCCGTGGAATTGCCCTGAACAACGGAGGCGAGTTCACCAGCCAAGAGTTCCAGCGGTTCTGCCAGCGACACCAAATCACCTTGTACTACACGACCCCTTATCATCCCCAAGGAAATGGAGTGACAGAGAGGATGCACAGGACCCTGAAATCCATCCTCTCCGCCTTATGTCAGGGCCACCCTCTCCGATGGCCCCAATTGCTCCAGTCTTGTCAGATCGCCATGAACCAGGCGGTGCATACATCAACGGGTCAGCAACAGTACTTCGCCTTCTTTTCTCGCCACCCTCCCAGACTGGTCAGTGTGTCATTACCCTCAGTCGATGGCGAGGAAGACGAGATCACAACAGCTCACGCCCTCATTCGGGATACTCACCGGATAATGTCGAGAAGGTACTGTCACGAATTTTCTACATTGTAACGTTGTGTTGAGTGAGTCGTGACATCGTCCCGTAAATTTGAATTGTCTGTTGGCGCGTTAGCCGTTGCACGCCGGCGCGCGCACCTCCCACGCTCGTCGCGCCGCCGATTTAAATGAGAGCTCAGTTTGCTTGTAGACACGGCGCGACGCGGGACGCCTTTCCAGGCTCTGTGCTTTCTTAGCGTTTCAGATTTCAGCTTGTATTGGCGTGTCTCCTGCAGCCCCACCCACTTTGGTGATCGTCACAGCAGCTCTGTTTCATCCATACCGATCAGTATTTTCTGGTTTTTTCCTAGGCTAAGCTTTTTGAAATATTTAGCCGTTATCTGAGTGTTTGAGCGAGTGAGTGCATTCCTTACTTAATTTGAATTTCATGTAACGTAAATTCATTTCTTTGTAATTAATAAATTCACAGTTCTTTTCTTGAGCTTTGTTAAAGTTGTTAACTGTGTTTGATTACTCCACTCTATTAATTAATACAGTTTGCTACTCTGCGTTAGCACAACTTTTGAATTAAATCACGGCCGGTACTTAGGCCAGCTTTGACATCACTATAAATCCGTTGTGTTAGCTAGGAGTTGGCTCAGCCAAGAGCCTGTTATTATTATTATTATAATTTTTTTTTGATTGTTGGGGGGGGGAGAAGAAACTTTCTCGTAGGCCAACGGTACAATATTGCAGCTCAATATTGCAGCTCTGCTGCGTGCCGTTGAGGAAGTTTGTAATTCTCGACCCTAGAGAATTGACATAGCACACTTAGCTATACATTGTATACCAATTATACAATATTTCATTATTTCTTGGGAATACTTAAATTTCCCCTGACATCTGGCGACACGCCAGAGTAAAAATCTCATTTTCCCCTGACATCTGGCGACCTCGCCAGAGAAAACACTCATTTTCCCCTGACATCTGGCGACCTCGCCAGGATAAACTCCTAGCCAAAAATTTATTACCGAATCACTCACTCACATCTATCAGTCTCAGTTGTCACTCAGTCTTAACCAAACACAATGGAGCACAGTACATTCGTGCAAGAGGCAAAAGAAATGGGGCTCACTAACCCCCAGGAAATACGAGATTATGTCCTGTCGCGCTTCAATGTCGAGCAGGAACGTGAAAATGCCGCCCGTGAGGAGCGGAAAATTCAGCGCGAGCATGAGAAAGAACAGCGCGAGCATGAGAAAGAACTACGCGAGCATGAGAAAGAACTACGGGGGTATGAGGAACGGCAGAGAGAGAAAGAGCGGGAGGAGCGCGAGCGCCAGCGGGAGTGCGAGGAACGGCAGAAAGAACGCGAGCGGGAGGACCGGGAGTGCCAACGCGAACACGAACGCCGACTACGTGAACAGGAACGTGGTGAACGCGAGGCACGTGAAGCGTGTGAGGAACGAGAACGAGACAAAGCACGGGAACACGAATTGGAAGTCTTAAAGCTAAAGCGAGACTCCATGGCTTCAGGCACACCGGGTGCAGCCAATTCAAGCTCCTCTACTGCTCTCCCGGCACCTATTCTAGCGAATCCACGTCTCAAGCTTCCCTCTTACAAGGAAGGCAAGCGAATCGAGCCATTTATAGCTCGTTTCGAAGACATGGCAACCCTGTACAATCTGGATGAGGCAGCTAAGCGGCTTCAATTTCTTAGCCTGTTTGAGGGCCCCGCCCTCGACATTCTCCACAGAATTCGCGGAGAGAATCTCACGTATGAGATGATGAAGTCTGCACTCATCAAAGCGTACGGTCTTACTGTTGATTATGCTAGAAGTCAGTTCATGAAGGCGCGTCTCCAGGAAAAGGAGACAGCCGTTCAGTTCCTCGACCGTCTCACGGCATATTTGGGCGAGTGGATGGAGAAGGACGAGACTCCCAGCACACAAGAGGGAGTGATTGACCTCGTGCTGCGTACACAGCTAGAAAAGTCGTGGCCTGCTGAGCTTGTAGCCCAGCTAAAGATGTCCAAAGTGAAGGACGCATCAGAAATGGTACAAACCGCTGATGCTTTCTTTAGTGCATATGGGTACGAAACACGTAAGCAGCAGTCCGGGAACAGGACAGACTCTGCTAAATCTGGTACGCAGTCCCAGACTGAAACCCAGCATCAAGGCCGTTCTCAAAATAATGGTCATGGTCCAAACAAACCGCAGAAGGACCAGGGGCAGAATACGCAGAAACCTGACTGGAAGAGGTACAACAAGTACCCTAACCAGCAGCAGTACCCTAAACAGCAGCAGTATCAGCCACGTAATCGCCAACCGGGACAAACCTTTTCGACATCAGCCCCAGTGTATCGGAGGCAGGAGGCGAGTGCAGCAGCCTTCATTCCTCAACAAGTGCACGATGGTGCCGGTCCCGACAGCACAGCTCCTCCTTCACGGTTCACTAGTTCCCCTGAGACGGTGAACTCTCCTTCACAGGCCATCAGTGCTCCTGCTCCCCAGTTGGTGAGTACAGCTCCTCCCTCACAGTTCACTAGTCCCCCTGAGACGGTGAACTCTCCTCCACAGGCCGTCAGTGCTCCTGCTCCCCAGAGGGTGAGTACAACTCCTCATGTTTCTAGTTCGGGTACGACCCCTAAGGCAAATACTCCAGTCACATTTGAAGAGTTATATGCCAGGCAGCCTTATCAATGGCTGGCCGCTTCCTCCACAGGCCCTCCCACAGGTAACAGTGCCTTCCTTGTTCAGCCAGGGTTTGTGGGAGGTGTTTCTGTTAATGTACTGAGAGACAATGGTTCCTCAGGTTGTACTGTCAGACAGAGTCTTGTTCGTCCTGAAGAGTATACAGGCAGACAGGTACAAGCTCAGCTTATTGATGGATCAGTGAGATTGTTTCCTGAAGCACGTATCCAGGTAACATCTCCCTTTTACACAGGTTCAACAGTTGCAGTCGTCATGCAAGAACCTTTGTTTGACCTCATTATAGGCAATATACCGGGTGCCAAGTATAGTTGCACCACTGATGTTACTACTCAGACTTCGGCTTCAAATTGTGTTGCCCCAGTGGCTTTTGCAGTGCCGCAAGATCTGATTTGCAGTCAAGATGTTGTCCAAGAGCAACAGACTGACCCGACCCTTGCTGTTGTGCGGAAGAAACAAAAGGGTAGAGTGACCAAGTATTCACGGGGTGGACGAGCCAGGTTCCTTCGCAGACAAGGACGGCTCTACCATGAGTCACGTACACCCGAGGGCGAGGTTCGATTGCAGTTTGTCGTTCCCGCAAACTACCGCCAAGCAGTGTTAGAATGGGGTCATTGCTCAGCATCAGGAGGTCATATGGTCAAAAGGAAAACCCAAGGCCGTATCCGTACTGACTTTTTCTGGCCAGGAATGGGACAGGATATTGATAGTTTTGTGCACTCCTGCAATGTGTGTTGATGTACCACCATTCAGGAAAGTTTCCTTCCTGCGCCATTTGAATCCACGCCCATAATCTCTGAGCCGTGTGAGAGAGGGCAGTGGTAACGTGAGTGTCTGTCGTACACTGGGTTTCCTAAGACGTGCTGTTCTAAGAGATTTGAGCAATCCAAGAACTAGCTTGGTTCCCAGTCAGTACTATGTTGCTAAGACCTCACGTCGCTTGTTGGCCCCACAGGACATGATATGTCTGGGGTCTGTACATACATATGTACTGTAGCTTATAAGTGCGCATTCTCGGCGATCCCAACCGGGGACACCGACGACAAGCCCTTATCAGTCGTAAGCGTAGGGCTTGTGCATATTGTATGTACCGTAGATTAAGGTAGGTTAAGAGGGGAAGTCCGAGACCCCGCAGAGGCAATCTGAGGCTGCGTTTGAATTACCTTGTGGTGTATCTCGAGCCGTGGGCCTCCCTGAGGATTCCCGGAGATTACATAGAAGCCACATGAGTGTTCACACCCACGCAGGGTGTTAAAATGCGACCTGCCAAAGTTGCATAGGGATTCTCGACTACCTTTACTAATTATAAGCGTGCAGTCACAGTGAACCCAACTGAGGACACCGATGACAAACGGGTAGTCGAGGTGACGAGCCCTTTGTAATGTTAAGTATAGCCATAAGTGTGCAGTCACAGTGAGCCCAACTGAGGACACTGATGACAGGCAGGTAGTCGTGGTACGATCCCAGCCGAGGGCACCGACGACGAGCCCTCTTTATTAGGCGTAAGTGTAGATTAGAAAGGCAACTATTGGGGAAATAACTGCGACATACCTACGAAATTCGTTATTGACTTTCGGCTAAAAAGTACCTTCTTTTGCGTGTGTGTGGATTGATTGCTGGGTGGATGAAATTGTAATTTAGTGTAACCCTTGCATTGACACTATTGATACTCCACCTTGACTCATCCCCACAGGTACAGTCGTAGGGTGAAGATGTCCAGGACCATTGATCGTCTGCTGCACCCTGGCACTTCATCTCTTCTGCCTCGTCGCCTTTATTATTGCCTTAATATGTATTATTATTATTGCTTACACGTAGGTACAGTTACACTACAACTGTCACACCTACACCGTGTATCACATACACCACGCTACATAACAATTAGTTGTTAATGTAAATGTAGCGAATTTGTCGCTCAGTTGACCTGAGTGCAGGACTTTCCACTGTCGTCTCGGAGTTTTTCCCTCAAGCTTGCTTTCCTTAACGTAAATACGAGGTTTTTACGCTCACAGGCGACACTGTTTTCTCCTGTAACAGGATAGTACACACACCACAGTGTGAATCTTGTGTGACTGAGTTAGGATGCATATATATATATATACTGTATATATAGTGTCAAATTTTACTCTAGAGTAAAATTTGAAATTTTTAAGGGGCGTAATGTCACGAATTTTCTACATTGTAACGTTGTGTTGAGTGAGTCGTGACATCGTCCCGTAAATTTGAATTGTCTGTTGGCGCGTTAGCCGTTGCACGCCGGCGCGCGCACCTCTCACGCTCGTCGCGCCGCCGATTTAAATGAGAGCTCAGTTTGCTTGTAGACACGGCGCG
>JAGKTI010028714.1:0-12867 GCA_018397915.1 Birgus latro | reverse complement strand
GGGGGGTAGATCCACGGAGAAAACACCACCGCTCCAGGTCCTGCTAGGGCTATCTCATACAGGACTGGTGTATTGGTATTAGCGGGGGTATTTTTACAATGTCGGTGGGTCCTCTGATAGATCAGTAAAGCCTTATTTAATGAAATTCAAATCCTTAAACTGTTCCCTGCCCCAGCAGGGATTTGAACCTGGGTCTGTTGGGACTGCAGGCCACCTCTCTACAGATTGCGCCACCGCCTCCCCCAAACTACTCTTATTCATTTTAAAAGGGGTGAAAAGCATTTAAAAAAGCATTTTGTTTTCAGAGACATACCATCTTGTGGTGTGTGAGGATAGACAGATGCCGTCTTAGAATGCCATTCTTGAATGGAATTTCCCTTATCAGTGTCTGTTAATCCAAACCTAACTGAAATGTTCATAACAATACATTTTCATTCATCATTCATCATCCAGTCCTATGTTGCCCCATGAGGTGCGTAGGTGCCCATGGCTAGGCAAGTTGGTCCTGACATTTAAGATGAGAGTGACCAGCCTCACTAATCCCTGAGTGGCATTATATGAGCAATGAACCCTGACCACCACTTGGATATAAACCTTCATGGGCTCAATCCAATTGGAGTGCTGTAATTACCCAACAAACCACTAGGTGCCAAAATTTGGTTACAAGGTTACCACCCAGTGTAGTAAATGGTTTCGTGGCATACAGGAAACCATTTGGCTTGTCACTCACTGTAGAGTCACCCACAGGCAGAAGGAAGAGGAAAGAAAGACAAGAAGAAGTGTAAAGTCATAACAACCCAATCTTATTTATTCTAACCTTACCTGTTTTATGCTAACCGATCCAGCTTTATGTTAACCTAATGAGACTTAAAGGTCAGCCCTGGTTTAACGATGGGATGTGTTAAAAAAAATCCATTGCTAGGCGGGGTATCACATATCAGCGTTGATTTAACATGTAAATTATAGGGATTCACCCACCCAAATGAGTCCAAAAACAAGTTTATCGGCAATCTGAATGGCCTAACAGCTGTAAAAGAAGCTGACCTAAGCCTGAAACCTGTTAATAACTCATTAAAGGGGGAAAAAAATGGTAATCATAAAAAAGGTTAAATATCAAACACCTCTCATCACTTCCTGTAAGTCCATGTCTGGTCCTGGTCGTGATGCTTGCTGTTCCCCCTGAGGCTAGGGGACATGTGGTGCTCCTGAGCACACTCATCCTCCTCAAATCCCTCAAACCCCATCTCCGGGGAACGGTCATATGGGGGGGGGGAGCCTAGCGAGGTGGGGTGACGGTAGTGGGAGACTAATGCAATAGCTCTGTGGGGCGGCAATTAGGTGCAGTGCCATGACTTACTAGGTGGCATTGGGATGTGATGCGATGACAGACAAGGTGGCAAGGGAGACAGCTGCGATGACTGGTGAGGTGGCGAGGGAGACTGCTGCGATGACTGACGTGGTAGGATCACCACTAGCACCACTAGCCACACCATGTGCATTGCCTTTACCAGACATGATCATGCTTAATTAGGCCAAAATTAACACAGAATCACACACCACACATGGTTAGTATCACTGCCCTACTCACGGCTCTGCATACAGTTACGATGCACTACAATAGCGTCTTGCGTAATATTGGTTATGCAACACGATATGGGATAGGTGAGTGTGTGAGAGATCCTCACTCAATGACAGGCGGTGCAAGAAGAACAATATGGGTGCGTGTGAGGTAAGCGATGGGTGTGGGGCTGCGCGAGTGTTTCTGCACATCCTGGTGGGCAGGTGAGCTCAGCTGTCTGTAGAGAAGTGTGTGAGTCAAACCTCTTAAAAACTGTTAATTTTTAAGAGGTGATAACATATTTCCTTGAAGATTATCATTTTATTTTATGATCTTGTTCACTTATTTTTTATTCATTCATTCATTCATTCATCTAATTCAGTGTTGCTCCATGAGGAGCATAGGAGCCCAGGGCTAGGCAAGTTTGTCCTGACATTTAAGATGGGAGTGGCCAGCCTCACTCATCCCAGAGTGGCATTACATGAGCAGTAAACCCCAACCATCCCTTTGATATAAACCTGCAATGGCTCAATCCGACTGGAGCGCCTTACTTGTCCACTGAACCACCAGGCATCATAATTTGGTTATGTGGTTATTTGAGAGGAGCATGTTGAGTTACATGGAGAGACACACTGACAAAAAAGGAAGTGAAGGAGCATTGTGGTGTGGATGTGGATGTGATAGGAAGTGTTAGGAGAAACACATTAAGGTGGTTTGGGCATGTGGAGAGTGAGAGACTGACAAGGACAGTGTATGTGAGTGAGGTGGAGGGGGGGAGAGGGAGGGGGAGGCAGAGGATGAGATGGAGGGATGGAGTGGAGAGGTATATGAGAGAGGGGGGTGTGAGCTGGGAGCGGGGCAGTGAAATGGTGGGGGACAGAGCAACATGGAGGTGATTTGTTTGTGGCCACCCCGTACGGGATTAAGGTGTCTGGCAATAGATAGATAGGTTAACACACAGCTTAGTAAATGGTTTCCTGATGTATAGGAAACATTTTGGCTTGTCACTCAGTGTAGAGTCACTTGTATGCAGGAGGAAGAGGAAATAATGAAGGAAACATTAACAAGAAGAGTAAGGATAGAAAGAAGATGGAAAAGGACAGGCATCCGAGAGCAGCACTACATCGAATGAGTGGATGGTGAGCGCCCCCACCAACCACTTTATTTCCATCCATCCATCCACCATCCAATCCTATGTTGCCCCATGAGGAGCTTAGGAGTCCAGGGCTAGGCAAGTTGTCCTGACATTTAAGATGAGAGCGAGCAGCCTCACTCATCCATGACTGGCATTACATGAACAATAAGCCCCAACCACCCCTTGGATATAAATCTGCAGTGGCTCAATCTGATTGGAGTGCCTTAATTACTCACTAAACCACCTGGTGCCATGATTTGGTTACATATAGTAATCCCTCCAATATCCGATGTAATACAGCCAAAGGCATGTCTGGGACTTGGGCCTGAGGCTTCTGGATGGGTACTTATGGACCCCAACCCACCTTAACTCAGAAAACCACCTACACTCAACCCTCGGCTATCGCGGGTTCCGCTATAGCGTTTTATTGCTATCGCTCCTGTATAAAAAACTACCCAGATACCTTTATTGCACACTAAATGCCTGCTATCACACATCAGAAGTGTTAAAATATTTTAAAAAGGCTGGGCTCTGGCACTCCATCCAGCCAACAAAAGATTCGCTTGGTGACTGGTCGCGTGACATGGGCGCCAGCCGAGCGCTGACTGGCCGCCCAACCAAGTCTCCCCCGCTGCCCTCCAAAGCCATTCAAGTGCTCATCCTCAGACTGCGAACAGTGACAGCGAGAACAATAACCTTTTTTGTGATATTACAATGGCCAAATAACTCAAAGTCAAATGGCCACCCCTTACGGGATTATGGCGTCTGGCAGTTAATAGATAGATCACCCATAGCTGTCTTCATTAATGACGACGAATTGTCTTGTTATTGTTGTGACAGCAAATTGTCCCGAAACCATCAGTCCTTGCTGATGACTTCTTTATAGCTTTTATTTTATTTCCTTTATTGTTGATGACTAATGGCTTTCAAAATTAGTTAACACTGCATTTTTTTTTTAATGGGCACTGAAACTTATTCCTGGCATAATATGCGTGATGCTAGACGGCCATCAAAAGGGATAGGAAGTTCTGTTTTTTGTTAACCCTTCCCGTAAAACAAATATCTTAAAGTCAAATGGCCACCCCTTATGGGATTATGGCGTCTGCCAATAGATAGATAGATAGATTACCCATAGTATATTTCGTAATTGCATGCTCATTTTTAGACCATTATATGTTATTATGTGGTACAAAAGGGTATCTTAGGGGTAAATATTGAGGTCATGGCACCAGTTAGAGTTATTACCATAAGTTCTTCAATTCGGCTATCATGTTTTCAGCTATACCGCAGACATAGCGGCTCCAATTAGGTGTGATAGTCGTGAGTTGAGTGTGCGTATCTCCCTGCCGGACATGCACAGCACCTATTTAAGACCCTTTTCACACAAGTAAGGAACACAAAGCATGAAATAAATGGAAAGGAACCAGTTAATGAGGAATTACAGGTGGGTATGGAAAATATTTACCAGTTGACAGCCTAATGAAACTCCCAACCGGACATAAACAATACCTTTTTCAGACCCTAAACACACCAATATGGGACCGAAAGCTTGAAATAAATGAACTGGAACCAGAGAATGAGGAATTACAGGTGAGTATGGAAAATATTTACCAGTTGACAGCCTAATGAAAGTCCCAACCAGACATAAACGTTACTTTTTTCAGACCCTAAACACACCAATAAGGGACAGAAAGCATGAAATAAATGAAATGGAACCAGAGAATGAGGAATTAGAGGTGAGTATGGATAATATTTAGCAGTATCCAGGGTACTGTACTTACAACACGGCCGTCCATGACGAAGATTAAACCACCTCCAGTGTTGTGCAGCACTTAATCCTTTGCACTCCGATTTCTTAACACTGTACAACACTGTAAATTCCCATGTGGTCTATTGGTGAGGTATTGCAGTTTATTCACTATTTATTCACAAAAAACAAGTATGTGTGGCATTGCAAGGAGCCCCTATTCCCGATGGTAGTTAGACGGTAACTGGGGAGGGGAAGGAAGCAGGGGACTGCTATCAACGTGGCAAAACATAACTGATCGGCGCTGCGTGCTAAGTTCAAAGTTATTGTTTAAAAAATTCTTGATTTTTTTTGGAGGGGGGGGAGGTGCATTTGGGGGTTCCGAAGGCTCCAGCCCAAATGTCCGGGACTTGGGGTGTTCGGGACTTGGGCATTCAGGTCTTACAGGGATTACTGTAGTTACCACCTAGCATAGTAAATAGTTTCCTGGTGTACAGGAAACCATTTGGCTTGTTACTCAGTGTAGAGTCACCCATAGGCAGAAGGAAGAGGAAAGGATGAAGGAAAGAAAGACACAATAAGGAGTGTACAGCCACCCTTAGGCAGAAAAAAAAGGAAAGAATGACGGAAAGAGACAGAAGACGAAGGAAGGAAGAGAGGCAAGGGCATACACCTAAAGCAGCACTATATCGAGTGAGTGGATGGTGAGTGTCCCATTCATTGTTGACAATTTAGCCATTTTCCCCCATTCTAGACTCCGCTTCCTACCTCCCCTCCATTACCCTCTCGTGTCGTCTGCTCAGCTGCTCTGCGCTAAGTAAATCTTCCCCGGATTTTTCCGCTGTTTTTATCCATTGCAATGAGCCCTATGCCCTATTCTTATACAAAATAATATATATATATATATATATATATAAATAGGGTAATTCATAGTGCCGTACACCTGGAATTGGCTAATTATCACTTGGCAACATCCAACCTGCACTCGTTTACTAATTTCCCCTGCTTTTTTCCCCATGAAATATGCCATATGAGCTGTTCTTGTAATATAAATGTATATAAGAAAGGAGGGGAGAAGCCTGAGTGATATTTATATTCACCTGGACCTACCTAATTTATTATGTATTGTCTAGATTTCCTACGAAGGCCCCAGCCCAAATGTCCGGGACTTGGGGTGTTCGGGACTTGGGCATTCAGATCTTACAGGGATTACTGGAGTTACCACCTAGCATAGGAAATAATTTTCTGGTGTACAGGAAACCATTTGGCTTGTTACTCAGTGTAGAGTCACCCATAGGCAGAAGGAAGAGGAAAGGATGAAGGAAAGAAAGACACAATAAGGAGTGTACAGCCACCTGTAGGCAGAAAAAAAAGGAAAGAATGACGGAAAGAGACAGAAGACGAAGGAAGTAAGAGAGGCAAGGGCAGACATCTAAAGCAGCACTATATCGAGTGAGTGGATGGTGAGTGCCCACACCTACCACTGCTATTTTATTTCATTGATTTGGTAAAAGTGCATTTTACACTAACTCCTTAACCGCGGGTCGTCACTTCCATGACGTTCGGGTGCAATGGATCCTTCCGTGGGGCGTCACTTTTGTTATTTTGTGTTGTTTTGAATTCGCCCAGGCTTTCAGGTGGTGACTTGTATCATCTATCAGCACTGCCAGTGTCCAACAATAGTCAGAGCTGCTAATGTCATCAGTACTCCCATTCATTGTTGACAATTTAGCCATTTTCCCCCATTCTAGACTCCGCTTCCTACCTCCCCTCCATTACCCTCTCGTGTCGTCTGCTCAGCTGCTCTGCGCTAAGTAAATCTTCCCCGGATTTTTCCGCTGTTTTTATCCATTGCAATGAGCCCTATGCCCTATTCTTATACAAAATAATATATATATATATATATATATATAAATAGGGTAATTCATAGTGCCGTACACCTGGAATTGGCTAATTATCACTTGGCAACATCCAACCTGCACTCGTTCGCTAATTTCCCCTGCTTTTTTCCCCATGAAATTTGCCATATGATCTGTTCTCGTAATATAAATTTATATAAGAAAGGAAGGGAGAAGCCTGAGTGATATTTATATTCACCTGGAACTACTTAATTTATTATGTATTGTCTAGATTTCCTACGACTTATTTCTTAGCATATTCATTAGCAGCTGATATTATCAACTCTTGGCTACCCAGATACCTACATCTCAGTTCACTCCCGTCCTTCAAACTGGAGGCATGTCGCAGTCACACCCCTCCATTTCTGCCGCTTTTGGGCCTATTATAAAAGGCCCTGGGACCTTTACCTCTACTAAACATCATGTGGGAAGCGGTAGAGGACTATAGATATATATAAGTGTAATAAAGTACTAGAAATAATAAAGTGTGAGTGTGTATATGAATAAGAAATGACAATGCAGGCGGCGAATTAGCACAAGTGGGAGGCTTGTATGCGCTCGTATTTTACATTGCTTTCACAGTGTTTTCTTTTTTTTTTTTGAGTATGGATTCCAAACTACTTGGAAATCATTGAATAGTGTTTCTAGTGTTAATATCTGGCAGTGGTATTCTTATTACGGGAAGTTGGGAAGTGTAAAGTGGAGACTTACCCAACTTCAGAAGTCCCCACAAGTCCTATGGTAACCGACGAGTGCTAAAAAAAAACATCCCAGGAGAAAGCTGAAGGTATGTGCCATATCGATATGTAATTATAATATTCTGGGATTAATAACTGATTTTGGGCAAATATTTTAACCCCTAATCCGCGGGTCATCACTTTCGTGATGGTCGGGTGCAATGGATTGGAGACTTAGTTACCCAACTTCAGAAGTCTCCACAAGTCCTACGGTAGTCGATGAGTGCTAAAAAAACATCCCAGGAGAAAGCTGAAGGTATGTGGCATATGCATATGTAATTATAATATTCTGGGACTAATAACTGATTTTTGGCAAATGTTTTTAAAAAGTCAGTCGGAGCGCGAATATCCCCGCGGGATGGTCACGGCGCTCCTTCGACAACCCTTCGGTTTAAGGGTTAAAAAAGTCAGTCAGTCAGCGCGGATTTTCCCCGCGGGATGGGATTAAGGGTTAAGCAGCTGAAGGGGTAATCCTTAACCTATTGACTGTGGCTGTATCATATATGATATTTGAGTCCAGATGGCTCTGACTGTGGCTGTATCATATATGGACTTTTCCCTGCTAAGATATTTTCTTAAATGAAAAGCGTTATGGCCACAATCCTTCACTCCACCAGTTTCTTCTAACTCTGGTCATTAACCCATTTGCCTCCTAACGTTTCTCAGATGTCACAGTAAATAATTTATTGCATAACACAATACAATTTTAGTAAGGTTTAAACTCGGTAAAGGCCATTGTAACACAGGAAGATATTTTTCATACACTGAAGTGTCATAGCCACCATCTTGCTTCACCCCAACAGGTCCTAAGTAGTGGCAGTATCCCTTTTGCCTCTTAGTTTTTCTAAAATGCCACTAAAAATAGTTCATTCATAACACAGTATATATTTAGCAAGGTTTAGACTTAATAATGGCCATATGTAACACACAAAATAAGATGTTTTCATTTATTAAAAGCATCATGGCCACCATCCTGCTTCACCTCCACCAGTTCATTCTGACTCGTGGCACTATTTCATTTGCTTCTTATTTTTTCTCAAATTCCACAATAAGTAATTCATTGCATAACACAGAAAAGTTTAAGCAAAGCTTGGACACAATAAAACTCATAAGTAATTTTTTAAAAAATGTTTTCTTACGTAACCATTCCAACTCACTTGGCCCACCATTCTCTGCCCCACCACCTGGCATGGTGGCACTATCTCATTTGCCTCTTATTTTTTCTCAAATTCCACAATAAATAATTTATTGCATAACAGTAAAATTTAACCAAAGCTTGGACACAATAAAACTCATAAGTAATATAAAAAAAAAAGTTTTCTTACGTAACCATTCCGACTCACTTGGCCCACCATTTTCTGCCCCACCACCTGGTGTGATTTATCATCATTCAGCACCTGGTGCAGGATCCTTCAGAGCAAATCCTTCAAAATCATTACCCATTATCTTCAGGGTCATCGTCAAGGAACAGTGAATCATCGTCTCGATTGTCTTTACTGGCAGGAGCTGAATCGTGGATGGGAATTGGAGGTGTAGCTTCTACCTTGCATGCCATGTGGTGTACTTAATTTTAAGCATTTTTCAAATACTATACCATACACTTTCACCCTAATTTGTACGATCTTACAAACAATTATGTTCACTTTGTATATTTCACTTGTCACTCATCACTGTCGAGCAGTATATCAGGGACTTTGGGAAAATGGTGTGGGGGGGTGGAAATGATATGGAGGAATAATAGTGACGCTGCGAGCTCACCACGAACTGATGCACGAACACACAAACCACTCGCCATGTTATTAAAGCTTGATGTCTTAATATTAATGCAGACCCCTTTTCTAATTTTTTAGCATTTAGAACGAACTTTATTGGTATAACATAATTTTAAACACTTTTCAAATACGGTACTGTACTGTACACTTAGAACAATAGCTACGCTGCCAGCCCATCACCAACCAACGCACGAACACACAAACTGCGCGGACAACATGCCGAGAGGTTAGGCAGTCCAGACCACTTTTAGCTTTTTTGGAATTATCCTGATATATAAGAAATAATTCCGGTTGGCTCCTTAACTCTGAAAAAGCAAATTCCGGTCTCCTGAAGTCTGTTGTAGTCGTGGTGATGGCTGAAGGCAGTTGTAGATAAATAACTTCAGGGAAGATTTAAATATAATTTGGAGTGATCTTGGTTTTTATTGTCTTCAAGGGAAGATCAAGATTAACTTAGTGTATGCTAGATAAATCTAGGGGCTCTCTTCTCCCCACTGCTTGCTTAGTGTGTCACGCTTCTGCCCTCTCTCGTCAATCTGAATCTCGTCCTATCTCTTCTGGTCTAAGGAAAAGCCTCATCACGTGGACTGTGTGTGCCCCAGATCATTCTAGAACACTATATGTGTGTATTTTATTTATTTATTTATTTATTTATTTTTTTGTAATGCAAGGAAGAAGGAACCAAAGCCCACAGGCCTGCATACTGTTCCTTCCAAGAAAAAGCAAAAACAATACAAAAGAGAGCCAAATTCAAGGTCCGTTCATTTCGAGATGCCTGGACACGCTGCGTTTGAAAGACTGGGAGATCATAGAAAGTAGGAAATACAGACAGAGGAAGTTCCAGAGTTGACCAGTTGCATAAATGAAGGACTGGGAGTAACGGTTAACTCTTGCATTAAAGAGTTGGACAGAAAAGGGATGAGAGGTTGTTGCTAGATGGGTACTTTGTGCCCGTCGTAGAGGTGGAGGGATGCAAGCAGAGAGTTCAGAGGAACAGTGACCGTTGAAGTAGCGATAGAAGAGAGATAAAGATGCAACAGTGTGGCGAAGAGACAAAGGTTGAAGGGAATCAGTAAGAGGAGAAGAGTTACTGAGACGAAAAGCCTTTGACTGCACCCTATTGAGAAGAGCTGCATGTGGGGAGCCTCCCCACACATGAGAGTTGTACTCCATACACGGGCGAATAAAACCCGTATACAAGGTCAGCAACTGTACAGGGGTAAAGAAAGTTCTGAATCGGCTTAGCACACTTAATCTCTTGGAAGCAGATTTCACAAGAGATGTAATATGTTCTTTCCAAGACAAATCCCAAGAGAATGAAACCCCAAGCATGTTCAAGGATGATGCAGGACATAACTGTTCATTATTAAACTTTAGTGGGTAATCCTGAGGAAGATTTTGTCGGGTTGATAAGTGAAAGAACTGAGTTTTTGTTGCATTAAAAATAACAAGATTATTTTTACCCCAATCAGAGATGCGAGCCAGGTCAGACATTAGGTGTGCCATAGCCTCATCCCTTTTTTGTTGAAGTAACTGCTGAGATGGACGTTGCAGGAACCGAATGGAAAGGTGAAGGGTGGAATCATCAGCATATGAGTGGATAGGGTTAGATGTACAGCTTAGAAGGTCATTGATGAATAAAAGGAAGAGTTGGTGATAGGACAAAGCCCTGAGGAACACCACTGTTGATACGTCTAGGAGAAGAACGATGGCTGTCTACAACAGCGGCTATAGAACGACCAGAAAGGAAGCTAGAGATGAAGGCGCAGATAGAAGGATAGAAACCGTAGGAGGGCAGTTTGGAAATTAAAGATTTATGCCAGACTCGATCGAAAGCCTTTGAGATGTCAAGTGCAATGGCAAAGCTTTCGCCAAAGTCCCGAAAGGAGGATGACCAGGAGTCTGAAAGGTAGGTGAGAAGATCGCCAGTGGAGCGTCCCTGACGGAACCCATACTGACGATCAGAAAGAAGGTTGTGACAGGAAAGGTGCTTTAAAATTTTTCTGTTAAGAATTGACTCGAAAACTTTTGATACACAGGATGTTAAAGCAATTGGACGATAGTTAGAGGGTTGGGAATGGTCACCCATCTTTGGGACTGGCTGAATGAGAGCAAACTTCCAGCAAGAAGGAAAGGTACAAGTTGATAGACAAAGGTGAAAGAGTTTTCCTAGGCAGGGTGTAAGCACAGAAACACAGTTTTTGAGGACAACAGGAGGGACTCCATCAGGCCCATATGCCTTGGTAGTATTGAGGCCAGTAATGGCAGAAAATACATCAGCTGAAGAAATTTTAATGTCAGACAATAGGAAGTCAGAGGGGGGAAGTGATGGAGGAATAGCACCGGAATCGTCTAAGGTGGAATTGGAGGAGAAAGTCTGAGCGAAGAGATCTGCTTTATCAGTAGAAGAAATAGGTACAGAGCCATCAGAGTAGAAAAGAGGAGGGAAGGATGATGAGGTAAAGTTGTTAGAAAGGTTTTTGGCAAGGTGCCAGAAAGAGCGAGAAGAATTCGAGTTGGAGAGTTGAGAACATTTAGCACGGATGAAATTATTTTTAGCAGAGCGAAGAACAGACTTAGCACGTTTCCGGGCAGAAATATAAGAAAGATGTGATTGAGAAGTGGGTTGGCTCAGGTACCTTTTGTAAGCGCTCTCCTTGTTGCGGACAACAGTGGAACAAGCGTGATTAAACAAAGGCTTTCTTGCATTAGTCAGAGGATATGAAAAAGGAATGTATGCTTCCATGCCTGAGAGAATAACCTCCGTAACGCACAAGGCACACTCAGATGGCTCCCGGCCATGGAAGCAATAATCATTCCAAGGAAAATCCAAAAAGTACTGCCTGAGGGCCTCCCAATCTGCAGCTCCAAAGTGCCACAGGTGGCGTTTCTTTGGAGGTCCACAGGCCGTACCAGAGAGATAGGACAGGTTAAGGTAATAAGGTTATGATTGGAGGAGCTCAACAGAGAGAAAAGATAACAGCGTAAGCAGAAGGATTAGTTGTTAGGAAAAGGTCAAATATGTTGGAACTCTCTTCAAGGCAGTCAGGGATACGGGTAGGGTGCTGTACAAGCTGCTGTAGGTCATTAAGGATAGAAAAGATGTAGGCTTGTTCACCAGGTGGATCAGTGAAAGGAGAGCCAAAGGTGGTGGTAAACATTGAAATCTCCTAGAATGGAGATTTCAGAGAAAGGAGAAATGGATAGAATGTTTTCCATCGTAGAAGTAAGATAGTCAAAGAATTCTTGATAGTCTGTAGAATTAGGAGATAAGTAAACAGCACAGATATATTTAGTCAGAGAATGACAGGAAAGCCGAAGCCAGAGAGTAGAGAATTCAGAAGAATCAAGTTCAGGAACATGAGAGCAAGATAGATCGTTGTGTACATACACGCAACAGCCACCTTTGGCCTTGAAATGAGAATAGAGAAAGTAGGAGGATACAGAAAAGGGTTTGCTGTCAGTTGCCTCGGACAGCTGAGTCTCAGAGAGAAAGAGAAGGTGAGGTTTAGAGGAGAAGAGGTGGTGTTCAACGGAGCGAAAGTTAGAGGAAAGGCCACGAATGTTGCAGAAATGAAGAAGGAGTGAGTCAGACAGTGGTTCCAGGCAGCTCTGTGAGTCATCACCGGGAGAGGGGCGGTTGGTGGGGGCATTTATGGTTCCCCCCTTGGGGACTCTGAGGCATGATTTTTGTGCACCGTTTTCTTTTTTACAAATTTTGAAAAGGAAGTGTAGTGTGTAGTGTGTCTGTAGTTTTGTGTTGACAGTTAGAGAAAAACTTGTATTGGAGAGCATGCTGGACTACTCTCTGTGTTACTGAGACACTGAAAAAGTTCAGCAAAGGGGGATGGTCAGGAACAAGTCCTGAAGGCTGATGAAACGGGTGCTCCAGCTCTCCCTGTCATCAGCCTTCCATCCACCTTGGGAATACTGCCCTGCTCGACTGGTGCTACAGCCTACTCCTCTTCCTTGGTGACAAAAGTGCGAGCTGTGCCACTTACTAGTGGAGCTGATGACACA
>JAGKTI010028713.1:0-12867 GCA_018397915.1 Birgus latro | reverse complement strand
GAGTAGAAAGTTAATTTGAGATTTAAATTAGCGATGAGTCGTATTTACACCTGGAATTCAGAATTTTGTAGTTGAGTTTGTGTTTATCATCCTGTTGTACTAAATAATGATGTCGAAGAACTTAGGTAAAGTCTGATTATCGATGAATGTCATTGTTAGCCGCGAAATTAATTTTTTTTGCACAGACACCAGAGCTTGTAGGCTAGTTCCGGCGCGAGACAAAGAGAAATTGTGTCAATGCGTGACTTTAGGCATCGTTTTAAAATTGTTAGACCTATGTTATTGCCACAAAATTTAAATCATAATAAGTCATTTTGTATAAGCAGAGGACTGTGTAAACTCCTTGTTGCGAAATTCCTGAACGATGATATAACAAGTTGACTGTAGAGTAATTGGTCAAAGTCAGAACCGGGTAGTAAAAATGTAGCGGGTTTTTAGCAGGGCATCATGCTTCCTTGTCCATGCAGCGCCACTTCTGAGTTAAACTTCATTGAGGGAGGTCCACAGGTAATGTTCCCGAGTCATTCACGGTATTTCTTCCCTATACGTCATCATAATTAGTTGTCATTCTAACTGTATATAAAGTAAGTTGTCTGATAATATTTGTCAATGCCAATATGTGACTTCTGAGTTAAACTTCATTGAGGGAGGTCCGCAGATATGTTGTGTCGTCACGGAGTCCAGTGCGTTCCAGTGTGTCAAGTCTCACAGCCTCTAGTGCCAAAAGCCCTTACACGTTTTCCACTTAGTCCCTTTCAATTCAAAGTATCGTCAAAGTCGATTGGTCCACTTAGGAAGCTTTTTCTTCATGTAGTGTAATATTTTGGTTATAAGTGAGTGAGAAGCGGAGTGTTGTAATACTTCGTCATGGGGAGCGCTGTGTACGCTGAGATTGCATATTGTATTATTCTTGGGCTTATGATTATTTACCTAGATATGTTATGTGGTGCAAACCCATGTAAAATAGGGATGATTTCTTTAAAAGTAGAGTAAACTGTGTAACACGTTGTAAACTGGGTATCACCACGAGTCCTTTTGAGACCGTGGTTTATGGGAGTTTCCCCTGTTGTTGTAATTTTCTATATCACAGTCGAGTTGAGTGAATTCTTATGTACGTGTGTTTTCGTATTGGGCGAATAGTTCTTCTGTGAGCAGATTAATCAACATCCTGTTGGATGTAAAGCCCAAGGAACCTCTGTAGTGGTACGCACTTGAATAATTTCTTTGTACTGTGATATGTGAGTCAGGTGATTTGTAAACTGTGGTGAAGAGAGCTCCCATTCTCTCGGATATTTTGGTGTAACAGAAACAATTGCTTTACTATGCTCCAGTAATTAATTCTTGCTCGTTATTCTATTCATTCTGTGTAATTTAAGGTTAGCAGTATAGATAAGTATACTTTTCACATGAGTTTGGTATAAATCCTCTGGGGAGTAATACATGAGACCGAGTGGCCCGCAAGGCATGTTTCATCTATAAAATCCACGCTTTCATGTATTATACACACGCTGCCCTATTACTGCCATAGGCCTCTTGTCCCCTCTTCCATCGTACGGTACGAATAACTTTGATACTTTTTTTTCCCGGCAACCACTGGGTGGTGGCAGCATACCTAATTATTTCATTTATTATACGAAGCCCTCTTAATAACTTTAAGATATAGTTAATTTATCTTCTTTATAAAAACTATAATTAACCATCTTTATAATGCAGATAGAAAAATCTGGCATTACACATAGGCTGTGAAAAGGTGATTCTCTCAGTAATAATCATGTCTGCCTTACTCACCTCAAAATCATCATTTTTGGGTTAAAATTCAATTAATTCATGCTTTGTGCCAATTATTTATGTGAATGGGGTCTTAAATAAGTGCTATGCATGTCTAGGAGGGAGGTAGGTAGGTGGTTTTCTGATTTAGGTTAGGTTAGGTTAGGGTCAAGAATGACTGGTGCTGTTGGTGAACAGTGAACACCTTTGCCATACCTAACTCTTTTTCTGGTAACAATTTATTTATTCGATGCTTTGTATCCCATATTTTAGTACATATGATATGAGAAATGATGATTTTCATAGTGATTGCCATGTCCGACACTTACTTACATTAAGCTGCCAACTCGTGAACTGCCTTACTCACCTCAAATTCATCATTTTTGGGTTAAAATTTGATTAATTCATGCTTTGTGCCAATTATTTATGTGAATGGGGTCTTTAGTGCTATGCATGTCCAGGAGGGAGGTAGGTAGGTGGTTTTCTGATTTAGGTTAGGTAAGGTTAGGGTCAAGAATGACTGGTGCTGTTGGTGAACAGTGAACACCTTTGCCATACCTAACTCTTTTTCTGGTAACAGTTTATTTATTTGATGCTTTGTATCCCATATTTTAGTGCATAAGATATGAGAAATGATGATTTTCATAGTGACAGCCACGTCCGATACTTACTTACACTAACCTGCCAACTCGTGAACACCCTTGCCTTACTCACCTCAAATTCATCATTTTTGGGTTAAAATTCGATTAATTCATGCTTTGTGCCAATTATTTATGTGACTAGGGTCTTAATTAAGTGCTATGCATGTCCGGGAGGGAGGTAGGTTGGTGGTTTTCTGATTTAGGTTAGGTTACGTTAGGGTCAAGAATGACTGGTGCTGTTGGTGAACAGTGAACACCTTTGGTATACCTAACTCTTTTTCTGGTAACAGTTTATTTATTTGATGCTTTGTATCCCATATTTTAGTGCATAAGATGTGAGAAATGGTGATTTTCATAGTGATTGCCACGTCCAATACTTATTTACACTAAGCTGCCAACTCATGAACATCTATGCCTTACTTACCTCAAAATCATCATTTTTGGGTTAAAATTCAACGAATTCATGCTTTGTGTCCATTATTTAATGCATATGGTGTGAGAAAGGGTGATTTTCATAGTGATTTCCATGTCTGATACTTACTTACACTTGCTGGCAAGTTGTGAGCACCTGTGCCTTACTCACCTCTAAATCATCATTTTTTGGTTAATATTCAGTTAATTCATGCTTTGTGTGCATTATTTATGTGAAAGGGGACTTAAATAAGTGGTATGCATGTCCGGTAGGGAGGTAGGTAGGTGGTTTTCAGATTTGGGTTAGGTTAGGTTAGGGTCATGAATGACCAGTGCTGGAGCTTCAGGGCCAATATCCGGACAAGACCAATATCCGGACAAGATCAATATCCGGACATGGCTTTGGCTCTATTATGTTGGATAGTGGAGGGATTACTATATATATATATACACTCACACACACACACGTCAGACACGGGAGAGAGCAGACGTACCGCTCTGCTGCCAACCAAATCGGCTCCAAATGGCCCTTACCTCTAAAGTATCTTTATATGAGTCAAGCTCTGTACTAGGTCCAACTAAATATTGTCCTAATATAAAAGAGAAAGTTTAAGTAAAAAGTGTTGTTCCAAAAACAGAATACAACAAATAGTGCAGATGCACCGAACAAGCGAATCAGCTAATTGGTGTTTTGGCTACGGCGTGCGGAATTTAAGCTATGGCTCTGTGAGTATGTACATTCTTTTCATAGTATCACAAGATGAGCACCATGTTTAGTAAAGTAAATATGGAAGGAGTTAAGAAAAGAGATAAAGGTAGAAAGCAGGATGATGATTTCTACCCGGAACTGGTGGAAATGGAAACATATAATAAGTTGGTTGAACAAATGAGCAGATTAGAGAAGGCATTTCAGAGAGAAATGGATTAAATTAAAAAGCAGTTGCACATGCAGAAGCATGAAAATGAAAAATTAGTAAAGGAAGTTAACAGGAAAGACACAGCGATAGATGAGCTTTCAGTTGAGGTTGGTGCACTCGGAAGGAAGATTAGTGAAATGGCAAGCACAGTTATCAACCATGAGAGTATTATGGAAGAGTTCAGAAATGATACAGAGACAGTTAGGCAGACTAGCACTCTGACAGATCATAGCATTGACACTGAGGAAAAGACAACCCAGGTGAATGAAGCGTTTCAAAGCTACAAAAATGATGTGGAAACCACGTATGCTGAAATGATGAAAGTAAAGAAAGACTTAGAAACAAGAGCTGAAGAAAAGAGCATTAAAAAGGAAGTATAGATAATAATCCAAAACAAAATAAAATTGGTCAAAGATTCAGCAGACATCAGTAAATCAATTGTAATCATTGGTATACAGGAGGATGAAATAAAAAACAAGATTTCGAGAGACCAAAAGTAGATGGCAAATATAATGAACATTTTGAAGGAAATATCAGAGGAAATCTGTAGGATTGACACAGAGGAACACAAAAGACTAGGGAAATACGAGAGAAATAAATCAAGGCCACTAAAGGTAACCTTCCAGAGTGTAAACACTGTGGAGGAAATACTGAAAAATGCAAACAAACTTATGGAAAAAGAGGATTTCAAAAATGTATGGATAAAAAAATGCTTAACTCAAGAGGAACTGGGATTCCTTACAGAAAAGAGGGAGGAGGCAAAAACAAAGAACGAGGAAAGATCAGAGGAGAAATACACATTTTTTTACAAAGTAAATGGATTGCAGGCACAAAAGTGGTACATAAACAGGAGGGGATAAAAAAGAGGAAGGTCGAAGACCCAAGTCAGGACAAGTATGTAAACAAGATTATTAAGTTAATGTACTCAAATGTAGATGGAATAGTATCTAAATTACTAGAAATGAATGATTATATAAAAGAGAAGGAACCAAATATTGTTTGTCTAACTGAAACAAAATTAATATATGGAGAAGAGATAGGAGCTATAAAAAAGGAGGAGGAGTCATAATATTAACAAAGAAAAATCTGCAAGTTAAAGAAATAGAGCTAGATATACCCTCACAGGTAGAACTGATAGCAGTAGAGATTAGCATATCTGAAGGGAAGTTAATTGTGGCAAATTTATACATGCCACTTAAATCAAACATTTGGGAAAAAGGTGAATATGAAGAACTGGCAGAGAGTACAATTCAGAGTTTAAGAGCATTACTATACAGAACGGAGGAGAAATCAGAAAGAATTGTACTATCTGGAGATTTCAGTACAAATATAAATTGAAATGCACTAGAAACAAAAAGCCAGGAAAGCTGTTGGGACCAAAAGCTTCTGGTCCTTGTGCAGGAGTTTTTCCTAATGCAACATGTAAAAGAAAGCACCAGAAAAGGAGGACATGATGTACCATCAGTACCAGATCTTATATTTACTAGGCAAGAAAATGATATTGACAGTATTATATATCACCCTCCATTTGGCAAAAGCGACTATTCAGTATTAAATTGCAGCTACAGGATTGCATATGACATAGTTAACAGTAATGAAAGTTACAAAAAGGACCTTAACTACAAAAAGGGCAATTATCATGACTTAAAGAAATACTTCTTAGACACAGATAGAGGACAAGATTTAAATTTTATATATAGAAAATTCTGTGATGTTTATGAAATAGGAGTCCAAAATTACATCCCTCAGCACAAAGAAACAGAAATGAAAATAAACAAATGGTTTAATAAAGAATGTAAAAAATCAGAAGAAAAAAGAGACTTGTTGTGGAATAGATACAGTAGACACAGTAGTGACAGGGCATATAACAATTATAAACAGGCAAGAAATGAATACACAAGAATAAGGAGAGAAGCCCAAAAACAGTTTGAGGAGGACATCATAAACAAAAGTAGTGATCAACCGAAGCTATTTTACAGCCACATCCGAAGCAAAACCAAAGTAAAAGATAAAATAGAATCCATTGCGAACGAAGGGATCTTACATACACAAGAGAAAGATACTGTATTTGTGAAGTACTGAATAAGAACTTCCAATCAGTTTTTACAGAAAATTTTTTTTTGAGAGGGATGATACGGAACATGCATGCCCAAACATATTACCAAATATACAAATATCAGAAAAAGAAGTATAGGAAGAGTTAAGTAAATTAGACAAAGGAAAAGCAAATGGTCCAGACAAAATTTCGTGTTGGGTGCTACATGAATTTTCTGAGGAGTTAAGTAGACCATTATCATTAATATTCAAGGAATCCTTGGGTCAAGGTAAACTACCAGATATTTGGAAGAAAGCAAACATTGTCCCCTTATTCAAGAAAGGGAATAGACAAAATCCACTGAACTTCTGACCAGTATCACTAACCAGTGTTGTAAGTAATATACTGGAAAAGCTAATAAGAAAAGTTTGGGTAAACCATCTAAAAGAACAATGATAACAGAAAGGCAATTTGGCTTCAGAAAGGGAAAATCATGTGTTACAAATTTATTAAGCTACTATGACAGTGTTGCAGAAACATTACAGAAAAGAGAAGGATGGGTGGACAGTATTTATCTAGATTTCAAGAAAGCATTTGACACAGTATCGCACCAACGAGTTTTATGGAAACTGTACCATCAAGAAGGAATCCAAGGCAGACTTTACTGTTGGATGCAAGATTTTCTCAGAGAAAGGGAAATGAAAACAGTACTAAAGGGAAATTACTCATCATGGAGGGAAGTGACTAGCGGAGTCCCGCAGGGCCTACGGCCGTATGCTTAAAGCTAATGTAGGGCCTTTCCTAAGAGCCCTACATCAAAATGGTATGCTAAAAGTTTAAGTAGGGAAAGACTTCCCTCAATTTGTAGGGGTTGTTGCAACATTTTTAAGGGGAGGCATGCCATGGCTTTCGCAAACACTACATTTATTTATTTGTAACAAAGTAACTCTCTACCTCCAGAAACCATAGAATAATGTAAGTAATTCATGTAAAAAATATTCTAACTTGCTAAAAATGCAATGCAAACATATAATGGAACTGAACTGTTGGTTATTAAAACACGCAGGCTGTACCTTACCGAGTAGTAGGTCAGGCTTATAGTGGTGACACTTTTTTTTTTTTTTTTTTAAGAGTAGTTAATAGTTGGCGAGATCCTAAAATTGACATGTGTAAACCACTTTTATAGGTTACCTATGTGATTTAACTGAATACAGAACGCTCAGTCAACGCTACAGGTAATAATATACGTTAATACATAATAGGAGCAAGGTACTGTTCTTCGCTCATAGGCCAAACTATGAAGCGTCGTGGCAGCATCAGATCATCTTTGCATTTTAATATCAGGCACTGCAAACTCTTTTTCATTTTCTTCTAATACCATTTTTAATTATTAATCAGCAGCATCCTATTCATAATTCTTTGCAACAGGAGACATCATAACACCTTATTTTGCATTTTTTCCTTGCTTTGGCCCTTCATGGAGTTCTTCAAGTACTCTCGAATTGCGTTTTCAAGTTTCGGTGTTTTTAGTTTCTTTAAATGTGGTGAAAAGTGCATTAATAAGCGGTGTTTGTTCACAGCCTGCCACTATCTTGCGAGGCACGAAGATAGATGGACGCCATCTTAGAACGCCATGTATGAGCGAAATAAACCTTGCAGTGCCTACTTATCCAAACCTAGCCTAAATTTTCGTAACAACCGAACCTTATTTACCCTAACCTTACCTAACGTATTTAGACTAACCTAACCAATTTTATGTTAACCTAACCAAACTTACTTTTAACCTGTGCGTGAAGACTGACGAACGCCATCTTAGAACGCTATTTTTCAGCGAAATTGCCCTTTATCAGTGTTCATTTACCCAAACCTAACATAAATTTTCGTAATTCAACCCAGTCTTATTTATCCTAACTTATTTTAGGCTACCTTAACCAAGTTTAGGGTAACAACCAAATTCATCCTAACCTAACCTAACCCATCGCCAGCGTTAAACTATCATATATACAACATAAGTATTGATTGAAAAGTTTAGTACTGTAAAAGTATATAAAGCATACGTACTAATAAGTGCTAATATATAAGAAAATTATGGGAAATTATATTGTTTCGTTGTTGATGGACATCGTCTGGACAAAGAATAGTCACGCTGACTCCCACGGGAGCACTTCCGACATACCAACCGGTCAGGCAGGGCTACCAACCGCCCCCTTTCCCTTAATGCTCTCTTAGCATACAGTGTAAAAATTAAGGGTTTGCTTGTGCTTTCCTTAGTGTGTAAAGTAGGGACCAATGTAGGGCCTTTCCATCTGTGTTTAAACATACGGCCGCTAGTGCTGGCACCAATTATGGTTTTAGTGTATATAAATGACATTGATAATATTATTGGAAATGAAAGTATTTAAATATGTCTGCGGATGATGCAAAAATACAAAGGAGAATTACTAACATAGACTCTTGTAAAGAGCTACAAGAAAAATTAAATAAACTTCATGAATGGAGTAATACATGGCAAATGGAATTCGGTGTGGATAAGTGTCATGTAATCAAATTTGGTAAAAGTGGGAAAAGACTAGATTGGGATTATAAATTAGGAAGTATAGCCCTACACACATCAGAAAGAGAGGACTTAGGTGTGATTATCAATAACAGACTAACTCCAGCAGGCCACATAAATGAAAAGATACGGAACATGTATATACTGCTTGCAAATATGAGAATAGCATTCACATACATTAATGAAGACATGCTGAGTATGCATCATTAGTCTGGAATCCTCACCTCAAGAAACACATAGATAAGATTGAAAAATTTCAAAGGGCTGCTACAAGATGGGTACTAAGCTTAACCCGTCCAGTGCCGACCGATTTTTTACGCAACACACCCTCAGAACCCAACCGATTTTCAACTTTTTTATTATTTTTTATTTTTGTGGCTCAAACCTCCACTTTTGGTGAGAAACATCGAGAATTCATAGAGAAATCGCCCTGCTGAGCCTTACGTTTTCCTTCTTTCTCATGGTACCTGGCTAAAGAAAATGAATTGTGGAAGGGTTAACTAATTCAAGCCACTTTAAATTACGTATTTATTTATTTATTTGGTACGAATTTATGTGTAGTACAAGTCTGTATTGGTTTTCACACAACAATATAGGTGATAAAAGCATTGTTCACTCACCCAAAACCCCAGCATATGGCACCTTACTTTACGACATTACCACCTCATCACATCTGTTTGTTTCTCCCTCTAGCTTCTTTGTTTCTTTGTCCTCTACCTCAGGAATCACTTTCACCATGAATTTCGTCATTGGAGAGATCGTGGGGCAACATATCTTTACTGGCCAGGTTACTGCTAACAGGTGAATTGCCGAGTGTGGGGGGAAGGGGGGTGGGGGTCAGGTGGGGCCAGGCAGTATCCCTGCTTGATAGGAGATAGAGGAAGGTCTCCCACATATGCCTACCAAAAATCACCCGCAAATCTTGAGAAATGTGCGAAGGACGGACCTTGCAACTGACTGACGTATGATGCTTGTCAGTGGGTCTGTCCGCGGAAAAAAGTACTGTAGTGATGTGCATCGTACGTTGGTGGGACTCAGCGGATTAAGGGATCTAAGCTATGAGGAAAGATTAGAAAAATTGAATCTGCCAACACTACAGGAGAGAAGAAAAAGAGGAAACATGATTATGCTATATAGATGCATATCAGGGAAAGAGAAAATGGACATAAATGAATATATACCCTATGGGGAAGTATCAGCAAGAGATCACTGCAAAAAACTGCATAAAATGAGAGGTGATAAAGACGTAAGGAAATTTTGTTTCCCAAATAGGGCAATTGATGAATGGAATGCACTACCGAATGAAATAGTGTGTCAAAACAATTCATTAATTTAAGGAGGTGCATGATAAAAATGGTTTAAGACACGGGACAATACGAGCTTGACTCATTCCTGTAAAGATACAATTTGGTAAGAACACCCACACACACACACACACATACACACACACCTCTGGTACACTTTCAGTTTCAAGCCACCTGCAGTTTATAGGTTAAGGGACAGTACAGTATTGTACAATATTATGTTTTTTATTTGTAATATTATATCTGAGTACCTCTTTTCTTCCTTTTTTTCAGGAAGATACTCCTGTGATTGAGGGACAACTAAAAGAGAAAAAAAGTAAATGGAAAATATTTCGCAAGTGGCGCACAAGATACTTTACCCTATCAGGTGCTCATCTTTCTTACAGAGGAGCTGGAACGGTAATATTTTTATTATTCTTTTTCCTTTGAGGACTTCTGATGGATAATGTTGAAAGTAATTTGTGTCTTCATTCAGTTACAGTACTGTTTTGTAAAACATTGTTTCTTGAATCACATAGCATTAGTATGGTTGTGTTTCCCCAGCTTATACCTTCAAAGAAATTATTGTTAAGTGAACATGTTGTAACATGGATTGAAACATTGTTTCTTGAATCTTTGATTATAACACTATGCAGTAGACATCCCCTGCACAGGACTATGATTGTTTCTGCATACTGTACCTTTAAGCAAAGAACTGTTAAGTAAACATGCTATAATATACGTAGGTTGAACGAAGGTACTCTGCAGGGGTTTCTAATGTTGGCTCTGTAAGGGAAACTTACCTAACCCAACTCCAAAACCAGTTTACTATAAACAGTGTGGATATCACCTAAACAGTCCATACTGTCAGTATAAAAGACACTTCAGTTATGTGACGATAAAGACCTCCCAGGCCAAGTTGCAGATAGTGGACTTGGGTGTTTAGGTAAACAGCACAGGGGTGAAAAATGGGGATCTGAGCATGGTGGCCATGACAAAAGAACAGCTGTGACTTGAGATATACAGCTCACATTTGAAGCATATTTTGGTTCTGTGAGGTACTGTTAAACCAAAAATTAAGAACTCATTGACTGAAAAAGATTTTGGAGAATTATTATGAAAACGAATTATTATCAGCCAAAATCTTGCTGAGTGAGTGATGCCTGTGTATTTGTTAGTTTTGATCTTACATCAATGCATGACTGTGAGTGATTTTGACTGATCTGCATTAATAGGAAAGAAGAGAGCTGTACTTTGTTTTTGTTGTTTTGGAAAAAGCCTTTGACAGAGTTCCCAGGAAGTTGGTGAAGTGGGCAGTGAGAAACTATGTATTGATGAGTGGCTGGTTAGAGCAGTTATAGCAGTGTATGAGGGTGCTTGCACCCACGTGTGAATGAATGGAGGTTTGAGCATCTTACTGCTTATTATAGGGCTTAAAGCTCTCTCATATAACTTCAGGACTGGACTTCCATGGAGTGTGTTGTATGCTGAGGACTTGGCACTGATCATGGAAAATAAGAAGGTAGCAGAGGAAAGATTTATGAAGTGGAACTATAAAATGAGGTTCAGGGACTCGAGAGTAAATGTGGATAAAATAACAGTGCTGATATCTAGGGCTTGTGGCAGTACTTTCAAATCAGAGGGAGTGTGGTTATATGCAGTTTGCCACAAGGATGTGGAAGTAGCTCCATCTTTTACAGTGTTTGTGATAATTGGGTGCATAAGAGTAATGTTGATTTTGTGTGTGTAGTATACTGTATAGGGGACAGACAGCTTGCAGAGTCAGAGAGTGAAGAAACAGTCAAGTTTATTGGATAGTCTCTTGAGTATGTGCATGCATTTTGTAATTTGGAGGATATGATATATGCTGGAGGTGGGGCTAGAGCTACCTTTTTAGCAAGGGTAAGGAGTGCTTGAAAGAAGTTCAGGGAGATGTTGCCTCTCCTGACATTGAGAGGGCTCTTCCTCTATGCTAAGGGACCCTAGTATGTAGCATGTGTTAGGAGTTTTATTCTGTACAGTAATGAGACTTGGGCAGCAAAGGAAGAGGACATGCATAGGCTCAAACATAGAGATGATAAAAATTAGATGGATATGTAGTGTCTCCTTGATTGACATTCCTGGGGGTGTTAGGATTGCGATTGAAGAGTTGAGAGGAAGGATGGGACTTGATGTGTGAGTGTTGTGATGAGAAGGAGTGGATTGAGATGGCCTGGGCCTGTTGAGAGGATGGAGGATGATAACTGGGTAATAGATGTGGTCGTTGGGGGTAGGGTTGCAAGAGGCAGACTGAAAAAAACCTGGGATGAGGACATAAGGTGTAACTTCAGGGATGAGGGAATGAATAAAGCAGACTGCAAGAGATTGAGCAGCATAGAGAGCTTCTATTGGATTACCAATGTTACCATATGCAAGCATGTTGGAGCCTTTATAAACAAAGTGAAATGAAGCGCGAGGAAGTTCTATCCATCCATCCATCATCCAATCCTATGTCGCCCCACAGAGGAGTGTAGGAGCCCAGGGCTAGGCAAGTTGGTCCTGATGTTTAAGATGAGAGTGACCAGCCTCACTCATCCCTGAGTGGCATTATGTGAGCAATAAACCCCAACCACCCCTTGGAAATAAACCTTCACCAGCTCAGTTCCACTGGAGCGCTGCAATTACCCACTAAACCATCTGGCACAAAATTTGGTTATATGGTTACCACCCAGTGTAGTGAATAGTTTCCTGGTGTACAGAAAACCATTTGGCTTGTCACTTAGTGTAGAGTCACCCACAGGCAGAAGGACGAGGAAAGAATGAAGGAAAGAAAGACAGAAGAGGGAGTGTAAAGTCACCCGTAAGCAGAAGGACAAGGAAAGAATGAAGGAAAGAAAGACAGAAGAGGATTGAAGGAAAGAAGGATGGAGGAGAGGAAAGGTTCTTATTGGTTAAAATCACAGAAGCCAAACTTACAGGGAAAAATTCATGTGGAAGTGGACTTCACTGTTCATTTTTCCTATTAGCACCTAATTTTTTCAAACTGAAATTATTATCTCATATATTTAGAGCACCTGATAGTAGTCTTTAAAACTTAGAATGATAAAGCTGTGAGAGAAAACATACTGGAGTGATGACTAGCTACTGGGTATTCATTACATGGACAGGATTACTGTGTTAGCAAGATTATAAAATGCATAAGACTAGGAAGAAGAAAAAATAATGACCCACAGAGTTACGTGGTTACTCCGTTAACCAAGGGTGCCATGTAACGTGGGCA
>JAGKTI010028712.1:1719-12867 GCA_018397915.1 Birgus latro | reverse complement strand
GTGTGTGTGTGTGTGTGTGTGTGTGTGTGTGTGTGTGTGTGTGTGAACAAATTAACTGAAACAGCTTTTATCCGGTTTTAACAAAACTTGTTGGATGGGATTATGGTTAAACTAGGAGATGACACTGAATTTAAGAACAACAGGTCAAAGATCAAAAACCATATGACTGGTTCAATTTCTGACCAAGCAAGGTCGTCTTAAATATGTTTTCATCTACCAAACGTGGCAGAGGAGTTGTGGGAATAGCAAGAATGACGGACAGTGGATTTGAGAACAACTCAAAAGACATTGTCAAGGAGCATGATCAGAGACTGATCCGTGATTCAGTGTATAAACGGGAAAACTAAAACAGTTTTAATCTGATATGAACCAAACCTGATGGAGGGGATGAGGATGAGGCAAGAGGGTGACCCGTTTTAACAATAAGTCAAAGGTCAAAGTACCATGGCAAGTTCAGCATCAATGTTCTCTATCTGACCAAACACTGAGGAAGGGTTAAGTGTTCGGAAGGGATAAAGAAATTCGATTTTGAAAACGGACTGTCATGGGCCAATATCAAAAGGAAAGGTCATAAGTTTACGTGGCAGGGCAAGGTCAGCTCAAACATTTTAGGAAGCAATCTGGACAAAACTCTGGGGTCAGGCAAGAATAGATTACCGTATTTCTATGTTTGTAACATTTAGTCAAAGGTCAAGGTCACAGGGTAGTCTATGTTCTGCCCTTAGACAGCAACTGTTGAACATTGACACACTCTGTGTACCTCTTCTGTCAGTATATGCGATAATTTACTGTATTAGCACTTCAGTACTTAAATTACTGTAACAAATGCGTGCCTCATATGCTTGCTAGCCTCGATGGCATGGCTTTCTTTTAAACCTTGCTTGACGAAATATAGTAATTTTCAGTACAAAGGTGAGCTATAAATTGTCTGTACTATAGGACAGCGTGGTGTGTGTGTGTGTGTGTGTGTGTGTGTGTGTGTGTGTGTAAGGAAAACCTATTTGTATATAAAGTACGTAAATTTTGCTAATCAGTCATGCATGTGTTGTGTTTTATGTAAAGGTTTTGGTACTGTGTCCAGGGTGCAGCTTTAAACTCGCAGTCAACAATTTTATAATATATTAGTCAATCATTTTACCCAAAGGATTCCATATATTTGCAGTGTTCCTCCTACTATGTTCTTGTTACTTTAACTTGGCCTTAAATTAGCATATGACCATCTTCAATGCCCAGTTCTAGCAACAGCTAATAACAAAATATGATGCTAATCACGATAAAGTAGCAAGGAAAGAATGAAGCTAAGACATAGTAAGTCTTTGAACTCAGGGCAATATGGTAGCAGCATTAAGTTTAATGAAGGCTACATCTAACTCAGACAGTTAGACAAGTCGTTCCTGTGTTAATTAAAATCGTCTGAAGATACCACGAATGTAATGAAAAAGATGTTATTGTAATTATTATTTTTTTTTTCCAGAAGCAAGAGAACTCAAAGCTTGAGTCCTGCGAAAAGTCGTACTTTCTGGGAAAAACACTGAGGAGAAAAGGGCAATAAACTCATTTTCTGCTCATTTCTAGTTGTCTGGGCATATTTCATTTAAAAGTCTGGAAGTCATAAACAGAGGAAACTACACAATGGGAAGACAGTTCCTTAGTTGACGAGATGTATGCTAGAAGAATGTAGAGTACCGATTATGTCTTGTATTATGAAGCTGGACGGAAAAGGAGAGTCTGTTTTGTGTTGCGGCTCTTGAAATAGGAGAGGGACATAAACCAATTGTAAAAAAATAAAAATGATGTAGCAATAGTAGAGGGGGAGGGGTGCAACCATTAAGTGAGGAGGGAGGGAGTTAGTAAATGGACTTAATGACACGGAAAGCTCTGTTTTAGATCAGCATTTGCTGAGCCCTGCACACAGGAGAGCTGTATTCCAATAGGCAGAATAGCCCTGTACAAAGTTAAAATCTGCACAGAGTTGCTACAAGTACAGAGTATGTTCAGGACATCCAAAGTCTGAGAAGCGGATATTGCAGGGAAGGTGATGTGATATTGCCATGGTAGGTTCCGAGAGAATGAAACACCAAGGATGTCTGTAGCATTAGGGTATCTATGACTGATCCGAAATTGCTTCTTACTTTCAGACATTTGACATTCTTCAGTAAAAATCTTTCTCTTATACATTTCATCACTATCCCCGTTATTGTTCACAGTACCATCAGTCACTCAGTATCCTGGCAGCAACTGATAATGTTTGCTGGGAGCCTCAGTTGAGTGGAAAGCGTCGTTCACAGAGCAACATGAACAAGCACAGCAGTTTCTGCTTTCCAACCTCGCCTTGGGTCTTCACATTTTACCCTGCATTCGTGAACTTCACAACTCGCCGTGTGGTTCTTCCTCAACCGACACCCTCTTTCCTCCCCTCTGCCTATTCTTTCCCTGTCTAGTTTTTGTTTTTGGTTTTTATTGGAAAGTCACGGTGGGTTAAGAATACTGAACTTGAATAACCAATTTAATTAAATAAATGGCCTACATATCGCCAGTCTGTTGCTGAAAGGAATGAAATATACTGAACATATCATTACTACTTATGGGAGAAAAAGGAAAGTCGCCACTTATCACGAGAGAATCGACTTATGAAATAAAGTATTCAGTTTTACGTTTTTCTGGCTATCGGCGCCGGTTCTCTAAGACGAAAAATTTATAGTTACTTCGTAAACTTTCTCTTCAACAGTACACAGCGGAGAATGATCACTCACGAACGCTGAAAAATTGGCACTGCCGGCCTCTGAGAGAAAGAATGACCATTGCCCTCTGACAATCAATAATTAATTTTACTTCGGAAAAAGGTCGTTAATAACTTACTAATACTATTCCAATCCCTTGCATTCGCTAACTCCTGGCTTGCTCAAACAGATTTATGATTTAATACGGAAGAACTTGTTCAACTACCAGGCGTGAATAATATTAGAAAAGTTTGTGCAAATGAGAGTAAGCAAATTAATGTAAGCACAATATGGAATAATGAAACACAATTATTACATTAACTCGAGCTCATTGAGAAGAAGCGTAAATTTATTAGTTACGTTACAAGACTCTGAAGGACAGTAAATTCAGAATCTCAAGCAAAAGAAAATTCACTCAGTCAGTCATGCAAGCTAATACTCTCAACCTAGAAAACAGAAAGGAAATACTGGTCAATGGAAAAAGTGGACTCGTGGCTGCGAAAAGACTGGGCGGCTCTGCTTCACAGGGCACTGCACTACACATTGCTGCGATGTCCACTGCTTGCCTATCACCAACTCGGTGGGGAGATGCGGAGGTCGTAGAACTGCTAGAGACCGGGTGATCATTAAGCTGCTTTGATGGGGACTTTGGTGTTCACTGCTACTTCACTGTCCTTGATACCCTCCTCGCGTGGCTGCACTTCACCAACTGTTTCTCACGCCAGCAGGCTCAAGCAAGAGAATGGGAGTGGCTTTGATTTAATGGCTTAGAGGCAGGGACAGTACGCAGTAATTCGCTCTGTGATAAACTGCGTCAGTACATGAAAAGTGTTACTCATGATACAATGGCGAAAGTTTCGAAAAAACTGTTCCCAACGGAGTGCAAATACGGGACGGTTAGAGAGCTGATTTTTCTGGGTTTCTCGCTAATGCATCGTGAGTTCCCGTAATAATAAGGCATGAATTTGTATATAACACAATGTGGCAAATTCGTGACATGGAATGTCGCACCTGTAAGTTTTCCATGCGGTGCTCCCGTACACTCTGTTCTGCTCTTTGCTCTTGGCCTACTTTCGTTTCCCTTACTTCAGTCAGATTTTGCTCTTTACTGTACAAACCATATGTTTTAACCTTGGCTTCCTTCACTCCGCATACCACAACCACTTATTCTCCTGTGCATATAATTTTTCTTTCATCTATTTTCTTTATCTTTCATTTTCCCCACCCTTCACTCCCTTACCCTTACTTCCAATCCCCTATTCTATCTTCTCTTAACTCTTGTCTCACCTCACCCTTTACCTGTCCCCTTCTTTCACTCATTCCCACCTTCATCCCTCCTGCCCCTTGTTCTTTATCCCTCCTGCCCCTTCTCCTTCATTCCTCCCCTGAACTTCACTTAAACGCGTCGCTGCTTTGGGGAGACGCAAGGTGCTACTGTTTCGCTTGTGAAATATTAAGTGCTCGAAAAGATGATGTTCTTTCATTAAAAACTGTGGCTCTGTCTGTTAATTTTTCAGTTCCCTGATTAGTTGAAGTTGATTATATTTTGGACATGTGTTATGTATGACCTCTCTTCTCCCCCTCCATCCGCATCATCACCACTCTTTCCCTCATCCTCAGCCTTAACCTCACTTTCTCCGCCAGCTTCACTATCATCTTCACTTTCATCCCCATCTTCCCTCTCATTCTCATCCTCTGCACTCGCCCTCGTCATCACTTTCACCTTCATTCTTCCCCTCACTGCCATTCTCAGCTTCATTCTTCCTCTCACCCTCACTCTCACTCCAACCCTCGCTCTAACACTCATCATCATTCTTACCCTCAAACCAACCGTCATCTTAACCCTCAGTGTCACCCTCATCCTCACTCCTACCCTCATCTCCACTCTCACCTTCATCCTTGGTGTCAGCTTCACCCCCAGTCCCACTCTCATTCCCACCTTCATCCTCATTGAGAACCTCAACTTCATCCTCACTCTCATACACACCTCCATCCTCACCCTTTTCCACACCATCACCTTCACCTTCTGTCACAACTCTCACCCAGAGCATTCCCAGCCTCACATTTAATCCTATCCTCATTTTCACCTTCATTCTCACCTTCATTCCAATCTTCACGCATACTCTAATTCTCAGTTTTAGTCCCAACCTCACCCTCATTCTCACCACCATCCTCACTTGCCATCACTTTGACATCGAAGTAAAAAGATCAACCTTTATTCCTCTCAGATCTTCTATCAGTACCGTTGCCAGAAATTGGGAGTTGCATACGTAGCGTCATTTTCAGCGAAATAATATCTTTTGACAGTAGCTGAAATATAATACCGGCTTTGTCCCGACCACAAAGGAACTTCTGGTACCAGTGTTAAGAATCCCACACCCCTTTGCCTCGCTCTCAGCCTAGTAAAATCATCTCCCGTTAGCTGCAGTAAAATACCCTCGTTGTCCTTACATGGGAAAGTTAAAATCTTGCGATAAATATTTCACGACGATGACGCCTTTTTTAATCCATGCTACATCATGGTGATTTCATTCAGCTGAGAGTAGTTTCAAGTACCACAGGGTTGCTGTTGCTGTTGTTGTTGTCGTTGTGACCAGCGTGAATTCAGTGGACTGAATGCTGAGGTTACCCTTTTCCAGCAGTTCACCATCTTCTTTTCGAGGGATAGGGAGGGGGCTGAGGACCTTTGCATACCCGGGCAGCAAAGCCACCCAGTTATATCCGTGCCATCACAAGAAACTCTCTCTCGCCAACACCTGTGAGGATAAAGAAAATTAAACCTAATCCTTGGAATCCAACTCTCCCCTACTCTGAGTTTAACCTCCTTAGTCTGATGACGTTTTTGTAAATTTACTCTTACTACCTTCAGACATTTTCAGTCAGCTTTGGGGGACATATTAAGTTTCGAAAGGTTAATGGACAATGTTGCTAACATCGTCACTACTAAATGGTGTCACTATTAAATGCTTCCTAAGTTAACAAAATCTACTGAAGGAAACAAGAATACAAGTTTTAAAAAATCACCATCGTACTGAAGGGGTTAATTGCTTGGACATAAAAAAAAGTCATCGTATTAAAGAAGTAAAACTAAGCAAATACTGTATGTGTTAATATACTCGCTATATTTCCTGACGTGACAATCCTAAAAGCTGAAGGTGTCTCAGAACTGATGGATTTTTTAATTACCGTATGTCAAACAGAGTGCGCGGAAAGAACGACTCTAGAGGAGAAAAGGTAGTTTAGCGAGCAGACAAATCCTCCGTAAACATCCTGGCATGCCAACGCCGCTTCTTCCCAGATATTTAGGGCTCGTCAAACATGTGCGGGACGAGAGTAGCTATGTCTCTGTCTATGTCTATCCATGTATCTGTATCTCCACTCCACCAGCATGTGGTGCTCTGCGGAGATTGTGTGTAGGGTGAGAAGTGCTTGTATTTGTGAGTGTAGTGTTGGAGTGGCTTTGGGTGCGTGTGTAGCCTGTGAACCAAGTGTAATTGGCCCGCCTAAGCCGACTGGGTGCAACCATACTAGTATGCGACACTGGTTCAACCACAGCACCCCTTATGTCCGCCAAAACGGTGAGTGGCTCGGTGAACGCTTCCCAAAGTTTTACAGCTCTTGCTGGAAGCAAACCCGCGTCCACTCGCGTGCGAGACGCACACTCTGCCACCGTACCACTGAATTCAGGAATATGCTGATTTTCAGTACTCCTCCTCCTTCGTCAATCTTCCCCTTCACGAATATTATAGGATATTTCTTTAAACAGTACTCACCGATTTATCATCATTATCTCATCATCAGCAGCAGCACTATCATCATCGTAAACATGCCAAGAGGAGGGCGCAGAAAGGAAATTTTTGAGTAGAAATATATCATCGACCTGACAAATATATCAGCGACCAGACAAATTAGCAGAGGAGGTTCTGTGCTGCCAATACTGCTTCATCCCAGAACATGAACGTGGGCCACAATAACTCAGTGGTAGCGCTTGTGCTTGAGAACCGTAGAGTTGGCCGTTTGAGCCCGCACGGGGATAGCATATTTTTGGTGAGAGATGTAGCAGTCTCTCCAAGGATCTCTCCTTGCCTGCAGAGCTACATGGTCCATTGGTCCTAGCTCAGAGGACTAACCCAGAATATGAAGGATTCGGCAGCCATGTGTAGAAGGAGAGTAGGCAGGTGTAGAAATAGGAATGAAAGTTGCTTTCAGTGTATACTTCCTACGTCACAAATGCGCTGGAGAGAGAGGTAGAGCTGTTCGGCTATACAAGCGTTACTTAGTACCTTCCCTATCCCCTGGAGGCTGCGGAATAAAAACAGCTTCGGTCTGGAGTTCGCAGGGTTCACATTCAGATGAGTCTGGAATAGGAACGACTAATACTTTGGCGTCACGAAATACCTGACAGGAAGCTTGGCCTAGTCGGTGTAAATGTATGCATCACCGTAATCCCCATGCACAATACTCAGCTATCCCCATTGTTGCTGTGAGTTTCCATGTTGAATAAAACTATTCGTCAGAAAACAGAATATTTAATATGGAAAACTCGTTTTTCCTTGCCAAAACATTAACCGTAAGACAAGATAGTTGTCAGCACTTCTGATGCCGCAGTCCCTCCTGATCATTGTATAATCGTGTTAGGTTTGCCTGAGTTCGATAAAAAAATTGTAGCACTAGTGGATCATTATCATCATCATTATCATAATCATAATCCAAATCTTATACCCACGATAATTAATGGCCTGAATAGGATCAAGAAATAGGGACTAATGACTCAAATCCTACAGCAATTCTGCCTTTCTGTGTTCCAAAATACGTGAGGTGTGTGGGACCTAGAAAGAGAAACAGGAAAGAAGATTGGGAAATCTAATGCCAGATTGCACAGCTGGTAACATTTTCAGGGTAGTACTATGCTTGAAGTCTGTTGTGCACAAATATCATAAAAAAAAAGAGGCACGCAGAGAGTGCAATAATTGCGTCGTACAGTTGACAGTTCCCTGTAACGTTAGTGTACGACTGATTGTTCGCAGAGTTTACATAAATTTTCAGCCATTCCACCAAATTGTTTCCAAATTGGATAAAAACTGTTTGCGTTGAGTTTGCCTGGTAATCTTGGCCTTTGACCTATTGTCCTTAAAATCTGTTCCCTTCATCTTTGGTCGACTCTCATCCATTGTATCAATTTTGGGGACAGATCGAATTTAACACAGAAAGTCGAGAAATTTTCTGTTACCTCGATCTCAGACTAATTATTACCAGACTAAGGAAAAGTATATGGAAGGACACTTACTGACTGAGTTAGAGAAAGAGCAAAGGAATTAGTCGGAGAAGAACAGGGAGGTTTTAAGAGGGGAAGAGTTTGTGTAGATATGATATTCATTTTTAGGTTTTTAGTGGAAAACTTTCTGTAAAAGGGAAAGAAGTTATATGCGGCCTTCATGGATTTGGAGAAAGCATATGACGGGTGGATAGACAAGGGAATTGGAAAATATTAAGATTGTATGGAGTAAATGGGAAGTTTTTGAATGCCGTGAAGAGCATTTATGAGGGCGCTAAGACTTGCAGTGCGTGTGGATCCTGAAATGAGTGAATTTTTCAATCTGAATGTTAGATTGAAACCGGAATGCGTCATGTCTCCATGGTTGTTCCATCTGTATATGGACGGGATTATAAAAGAGATACAAGTTATGGCAGTAAAAGTTCGAGCCGCCTTAATGTGAGAGCGCAGCCTTTGGAAACTTCCTGCAATGTTATTTGCAGATGATGCTATATTGTTAAGTGAAGACGAAGGGGAACTGCAAGGCTTTGTGAATGATGTGGGGGAGAGTGTGTCAGAAACGGAATCAAAGGTGAATTTAGAGAAGAGTAAAGTTATTGTTTTCGAAGGAAATGAAGTCACTGAATGAAAAGTGAGTTTGGATGATGAGGAAATAAAAAATGTGAGTGCATTTAAATTCTTGGGTTGTGTGATGAGTAAAGATGGAAGATGAAGTGCTTGAAAGGGTACAGCGAGGAAGAAAGGTTGCTGATTCTTTGATGGCAGTGATAAGAAACAGGGGAGTGGGCATGGAAGTAAAAAAAAGGTCGCTGCGCGATAGTATTGTGATACCAAATCTAACATATGGAAGGGAAGCTTTGACTTTGCTGGAAGGGCACAAGTCAAAAGTGAGAGCAATGGAAATGAGTTTTCTGATAGGAGCATGTGGAGTTACATGGAGAGACAGACTGACAAATCAGGAAATGAAGGATCGTTGTGATGTACTTATGGATGTGATAGAAAGCTTTAGGTGAAATACACTGAGGTGGTTTGGCCTCGTGGCGAGGGTGGAGAGTGAGAGGCTAAAGAGAAGAGTGTGTGTGAGTGAGGTGGAGAGGGGGAGATAGAGGGGGAGGCCGAAGATGAGATGGAGGGATGAAGTGGAGAGGTATATGAGGGGAAAGTGGGGAAGGGGGGGGGGTGAGCTGAGAGCAGGGCAGTGAAATGGCGGGGGACAGGGCGACATGGAGGCGATTTGTTTGCGGCCACCCCTTACGGGATTAAGGCGTCTGGCAGTAGTTAGCTTCCTTCAGTCTTGCTGTACACTAATGCTTCCACGGACTTTAGCTGAAATAAGGTAAAAGGTGTTTAAGCTGACATTGTCATGTGACTTCAACCTCTCATCTTTTGTTTCCAAAAACAATAAGCCTTCCTTTGGTTGAACTGTAACCCTTCCGCCATTTTCTGTCCAAATCAATTCAAAACTGCTTTAGTTATTTTGTTTTCACATAGACACACACGGGTTGAGCTGAGACCTTCCACGTGACCTTGACGTTTGATTAACTGTTCTCTAAAATTTACCCCCTTTGTCCCTACTTTACCAGCAACTTCCCAACCTCGGTTAGTTTATTTCAGGTTAAAACTTACCCTGACGTAGTCATGTGAACAGGTCTTTTGGCCTTGCCTTGTGACCTTGGCCTTATATGGATTGTTCTAAAAACGATTCTTTTCATCATAACGTTCCCTGAACTCGGCCACAAAGACTGGTCTAAAACAGATAAAACATGTTTAAACAGACTTTACTATGTGATGTTTGGTTCATTTTGAGAAATGGGCATGACTGGGTGGGAGGCTAAAACGGGAACGAGCTGAAGTTCTCCATTTCTCTAACATTTTGGACTACACGAAGTTCACCCCCAGAGAGACTACACAAGTGTGAGGAAATTACAGATATTTATAACAAAGGCACCGCAGAAATCTGTGCAGCATGTGAGGTGGTGTGTGGGGTGATGAGAAGACGAAAGGAGGGGCCACGGAACAACATGGTGGAATGAAGGGGTGAGACAAGCCGTGGCGCAAAAGAAAGAATATAGTGAGTAGATGGGAAGCCGAGGCATGGAGCAGGTTGAGAGACGGAAAAGAGAGATATATATGTCGAGAGGAAGACAGAGGTGAAAAGATTAGGAAGAGAGAGTAAGAGAAGAGTGGATGAGGAAATTGGAAGGAATTTGAGAGCAAAGTGGAGATAATGTAAGAAAACGTTCTTAAACGAGGTAAACTGAGTTAGATAGGGTGATAAAAACGTTATTAGGGGAGTAGAAGATGAAAATGGTAGACTGATAGTGGAGAAAGAAGAAAGTGAGCAGCTGGAGAGAACTCTTTAAGAAATTGTTAAATATATAGAATGAAAGTAATCCGAGTATAAGTGGCTAGGGAATGGCTGGGAGAAGGAAGGAGGTGAGAAGGGAGAAAGAGATCAGTTGGATGGAAGTTGAGGAAGCAATGAAGAACGTCAAACTTGGGAAAGCCCCAGGAATTGATGGAGTATGTAGCGAAATGCTGAAACAAGGGAAGAGATAACTGTATAATGAATATGGAAGATGTGCAGATTGGCCTGTGAGGAAGGCAGAGTCCCGAAGAACTGGAAATCAGATATAATTATTCATCTGCACAAAGGAAAAGGGGAAAAAGGAGTGAGCTGGAGGCAGTAACGCTCATCAACCCCTTTGCTACTACGGCGTTCCCTTATACTGAATTTGATCGCCTGGGAGCGGTAATAGCAAAACAGGAATTTCTTCGTCTGGCTGAAGGAGCAGAAACATCCAACTATACACCTATTTTCTGTGAAGGCAGCATCACCGCTGACTTTACATGGGGACTGGGTCAGGGAGGGCGGGCTAGGAAGGAAGGAAGGAAGGAGGGAAAGGAGGAAGGGGTAAGGGAGAGGCGGGAAGAGACTTAGGAAGGGAGAAGGAAGAGGGGTTGTCAGCTGGACAGAATCGGTGAAAGACAGCGATAGGCCAATGAATGCGAGGTAAGTAGGTTGATGTTGTCCGTCAGGGTTGTTCCTTCTGTTGTTGGTGGTGATGATGTTATCCTGGTCACGAACCCGACAGGCGAGAGAAATCTGCCAATTTCAGTCCTTCACCCACTCAGACATATTTTGTGAGCAGG
>JAGKTI010028707.1:0-12869 GCA_018397915.1 Birgus latro | reverse complement strand
CTCTCTCCTACGAGCATCAAATTTCTTTCTCCTGTCATTCTCCATTTTGCTTCTCTTTGATGTCTCTCTTCTTCCCTGTGTTCTCTTCTGTCAGCGTTTCTAGTTTCCATTTTCCTGCCTTTGTAATTGCTTCTGATGTTTTTGTATTCATTTTTCACTTTTTCCTCTTGGCTGTTTCTTTGAGTGATATTATTCTTTCAGGCGCCCAGTCACCTCGCTTCATATCCATCCTATTTTTGTTTTTTGTCGACTTTCCTACTTTTTGTTTTCTGTTTTCTCACGGTATGTATTGCTATTCTCATCTTTCATCATTCCCTTTACATCTTTTTCTCACGCTTACTTTCTTCCCCTCCCGTACACACGCGTCTCAACAAATCGTTTTACCTCTCTCTCACTGCACTCCCTCCCCCCAAGCTCTGTTTAATTTTTCCTCCATTTCCTTTGTTCCTCTTCCTCAACTCATCCTCCTATATCCCCTTTCCGACAGTATTTCTGCTTCTCTCTCTCTTTCCCTCTCTCTCTCTTTCACCCCTCTCCCTTTGCCTCTTTTGTTACACTGGCCCCTTCCTAACATCTACTTCTTTCTTCACACCGTTTTTCTTCTTTTTCCCTGTCCTCAGAAACGTATCTTACTTCATGTTTTCTTCACCTTCTTGCTCCATCCTTCTTATACCACATCTCTGGCAAAGCTTTTTTTTTCTTTTTTTTTCTTTTGTTCACATTGCATACCTCTCATTAATCCACCCCGACATCTGTTTTCCCCTCCTTCTATCGCTTTCTTAAGTCAATTTTTTCTACTTTCTTCTGGGGCGTAGGGTAAATGGGTCTGAAAAAGCGAAGGGGTCGATCTCTCTTCTCCGTGGCCCCTTAGGCTTCTTAACATATCAAAGTACCGCAGATTTTCTCCATGCACACTACCAATTTCAGATGCAAAATACTCTCTTTTTTCCTGCCACAGCCAACAGCGTACCCAGCCTAATACCACCGCTGGTCAGCTTGGCAAGGAGTGGGTTTGGTGCAAGGGGAAGCGTTCTCAAAGGGTTACCAGGTTTACTTTTTATTATGCCACATTCAGTGCTTTCTGTGCACGTTGTTGAGACTTACTCACTTCTGTCCAATAACAAATTTTATAGGCTACTACTGCTGCCTGATTTCAGACGATTTTTACTCGTTTTATTCGTCTCGTGAAAGGTATTATTTCTACTGTAAGGGTTTCATGTTACCTTCATTATCCCCTTCACGACTTGGGTCACTAAAGCGGTTTGAAATAGTCTAGTAGCAGAAATGATCAAACCTAAAACAACCAAGCTGCTTGCTGCCGGACCCTCGACAACATGCAGCTGCGAAGGGCGAAGCAATCTGTATTTTATTTTGCCATCTCATGACACAACAAATAATCCGGTGACGCATGACACCCCCTCCCGCCCCCATTCACGCGACAGAGGTGACACACGCCGCTGCTACCCATTCATCCACGTACAGTACCTATTCATCCACTGATCCACCCACCCATCTATTTAATGTATTAATCAATTTGTCCTTCCAATCATCCATCTACCTACATTTGCACTAGGCTACCCCCCAATCCATCTAACTGTCTTCAGACTGATCCCACCAAAACTTGAACTGAAATTTATCCATATTTGTCCGAGCTAAATAAAGCTTACCAAAAATAAAATAAATCTCACGAAGGTGTAAATGTCTCGAAAACTGTGCTCTTGGGCAAATCTGGGGGGCGCTAACCCTGCTAACAACTAAGCTGTAAGATTTCAACCTCCACTACACATTCCCAAAGACTAATTACCAACTTTTCAACACTCCATCTTATCTCACTACACATTTTTGAAAGTCTACATGTATCTCTAGAAAACCATGCATTCTTGTGCTAAAATAAGGGGCGTTGACCCCTTTCTGAACACATCAGATTTGAACTTACTCTACATATTCCCAAAGATTAAATACCTAATGCCCATAATTTGAAATCATACCTAACCAAAATTTTTTGAAAAATCGAAAGCCAACGCCCTTCAGAAACAAATCCATTTAATTTCAGTCTCATCTACACATTCACAAAGATAAAACGCAGATCTTTCAAAATTTCAAAGCCTACCTAAGCTAAAATTTTAGATAACCCAAACATCTAAAAACAGTGCAACTTAAAGCAAAACAGAGGGCCACCGACTCCCAGTTCGAGACTAGCTGATCAGATTTCAACCTCCTCAACACTGACTCAAAGGTCTACTACCAAATTCTCAGAATTTCAAAACTTGCTGAACCAAACTCACGACAGAGAACGAGTGCTGCGGTAAGACAACGTAGGCATAGCAGGCACTAGGTTGACTGATGACAGACAATCGGTAGCTCAGTAATCCGGTGACAGATGCATTTCTAGGCCAAGCAGTTGAAGAGTCCAGCAAAAATAACGGCGTCCTCATATTGAAAGGATTAAGTACGTCGTTGTCAATTATCAGCAATATAATACTGAATTTGGCATTTCAAAAAACTTAACTGATTTCCAGCACACCTTCGAATGCTGGCACACTTTTAACATATCCAGTCACAGACGGAACCCAAATCTGAAATACGCCTGACTTCAGTCCACATTCGGTTTTTCCCTCATCCATCCTTTTCCCTTGAGGAAATCCTGGGTACACGTCTGCCTCACACAGTTTTCCTGCCTTTGTAACTTCCCACTGCCTCCTTACAGTCCTCAATGTCTCTAACTTAACGATCATTCTTCCGTCAGTGTTATTTCTCCCATATTTCTCATTTTCTCCGCCTTTCTGACTTCGCCAGACATTTTCATCTTTCTCGTTCTTTCTTTTATCCCTCAGTTTCTCTGTATTTCCATTTTGTTTCCTATTGCAGCGCTCTCTGTGTCTTCTATATTTTCTACTGCTCCTTCCCACGTTCACCCTTTCCAACGTTATTCCTTGATTATTCTGCCATGCATTTTTCCTCTGTTACTTTTACTTCTAGGTCTTTTCTTATTTTCCATTTTTCACTTCCATATCTCGCCTTCCTATTTCGTCTTCATTCTTCTCTCTCTCTCTCTCTCTTACTCTTTGAGTTCCTGCTTCTCCTTTGACATGTCCGTTATTTCCCTTCTTTTTTTTTCATCTTTATTTTTCCACTCCTCTCCTTTGTGTCACACTCACTGTTATGTCTCCTGATCTATATTCTTTATTCTCTCTGTTTTCCCATTTCTTTTCTTTGTCATTTTCAGTCCTATATTACAGTCTTCTCCTCTTTACCTTCTATTTCTTAATTCCAAAGTCCACCCTTTCCCTCTTTCCTTCCTATTTACATCCTTTCCTAATTTATCACTTTCTCTTTTTGCTCCTTCTTTCCTCCTTGACCCCGTACTTCTCTTATAATCCCATATTTGCTATTTTCCACCTTCCTTCTCCTCTCTGCTCTCCTATTTTCTTACCTGCGTCGATCTCTTACGTCTCTTGCTTCTTCCTCTGCATTGTTTATTTTCCTTTTCTCCTCCAGTCTGCCTTTTCCCTACCTTTTCTTCAGCCTCTCTGCTTTCCCGTCCTCTGCATTTTTTTTTTTTTTTTACTTTTTTCACCTTTACTTCTTACTCCTTTTTCTCCACGTCCACCCCTTCTTTCAATCTTCCCTTTCTTAGCTTTTTCTCTTCTCTCGTTCTGTTACTCTAGATGTTTTTTTTTTTAAATCTTTACTTACAACTTCTTTATTTCCACATCTGTCTTTCCCTTCTTTTCATTAACGGCTATAGTTCCTCTTTTGCTTTACCTGATTAATCTTACTTTATCCTTACTTTATTTATTTTCTATTCCTTCTTCCTGTTCCACATCTGGCTGTCTCATTTATTCAAAGTCTCGATCATCTTACATCAATCTTTTAACACCCAACCCTTCCTCCCCCTCTCCCTTCCCCCAGCCCTGTTACTCTTGTCATGCCCTTCCTCTCTCCTCTTCCAACATTTCCTTTCACTTCCTCTTTCCTAGCCACAGATTTATGCTGTAATTTCTTACCCTCTCTCCTCTTTCTCCCTCCCTATTATTCTGACCGTATCTTACTTCCCCCACCCCCCCTTCTCTCTCCCTCTCTCTCTCAATTTCGATTCCACAAAACATTACTTTACTTTCTCCCACCTTCCCTCTCCTTTTTCCATCTTTGTAAATCTCTTCAAACTGCTGTTCCCCTCATTTCGTTTTTTCTCCTCACTCAACTATTCTGCCTATTTCTTTTTCTATCACAACTCATCCTTCTCTCCCCCTCAAACTTCCGCCTTGTTCTTCCTCCTCTCTTTTCTTCCTTCATTCCCACTTCACACCAATTCATCCCTTTTTCCTCAGTTTCGATTCTCTTTAATTATTTAGTCGTTTCTTTTCTAATTTACTTCATCCTTTATCCCTCCCTGTTTCTTTCTCCCTTTTCTTTCAAATTCTCTCTCTCTCTCTCTCTCTCTCTCTCTCTCTCTCTCTCTCTCTCTCTCTCTCATTATCATTATTCATATTTTTACCCAGTTTCCAATCCCACCTATCATTCTCTCTCTCTCTCTCCTTCTCCCTTTAGCATTATTATAATTTTTACTTAGTTTGGTATCCCTCCAGCATAATACTCTCTCTCTCTCCTTTAGTATTATTATTTTTACTTAGTTTGGTATCCCTCCAACATAATTCTCTCTCTCTCTCTCTCTCTCTCTCTCTCTCTCTCTCTCTCTCTCTCTCTCTCTCTCTCTCTCTCATTATCATTATTCATATTTTTACCCAGTTTCCAATCCCACCTATCATTCTCTCTCTCTCTCTCCTTCTCCCTTTAGCATTATTATAATTTTTACTTAGTTTGGTATCCCTCCAGCATAATACTCTCTCTCTCTCTCCTTTAGTATTATTATTTTTACTTAGTTTGGTATCCCTCCAACATAATACTCTCTCTCTCTCTCTCTCTCTCTCTCTCTAGTTTTATAATTTTTACTTAGTCTGGAATCCCTCCAACATAATACTCTCTCTCTCTCTTTCTCTCTCTCCCCTTTAGTATTATAATTTTTACTTAGTTTGGTATCCCTCAAACATAAATCTCTCTCTCTCTCTCTAGTATTATTACTATTTTTACTTAGTCTGGAATCCCTTCAAACATAATACTCTCTCTCTCTCCCTCCCCGTAAATCCTACTACAATTCTCCTTCCTCCCATGACATTTCCTCCCTCCGCTTCGTTGATCAACGTTTTAATTACTCCCTATCCTACTTCCTGCTTCTCCTTCCCTATTATTTCTATTATTCCGTGCTCTCCTTCCTCCCTATATCTCAAACCATACCCCTTCCCTTTTCTCTACCTTGTTTTTTCTTCCATTCCTTCTTAAACTTCATCTCATATTCTTCTCTCTCTCTCTCTCTCTCTCTCTATCCCTCCCTCCCCCTCTCTCTTCCAGTCCCCCCAAAATTCACATTCTTTCCTCTACCCTTACTCATCCTTTTCCTTCCTTATAAATCCCAAGACAATCTTCTTCCTCCCATTTATTTCCTCCCTTCGTTGCACCGATCTGCTTCTAGTGTTTTTTTTTTTAATCTTCTCCCTCCCTCGCATTCCATCTCCTTCACTCTTCTTTCTAGATCTCCTCTCCTCTTCTCTAGATCACTTCAAATATCCATCACTTCATCTCTCACCTTCCCTCTTCCTCCCGTTATCTCTCGCCTTCCCCTCTTTCTTCTCCCTCTCTGTTATTCGTGTCATGTCCTTCCTCTCTCTTCTTCCAACGTTCCCTCCTGTCTCCTCTCTCCCTTCCTCTTTCCTTCGCCTCAGCCCTCTCCAGCATCTACCACTTTTCCTCTACCTCTTTCCCCCCTCTTATTCATGTCGTGTCCTTCCTCCTCCCTCTGCTTCCTACACTCCTTCTCACTCCTTCCTCCTCCTTCCTTAGGCTTTGGACTCGACCAGGTATCTATGTGATTATATCTCTCTCCGCCTTCTTCCTTCGCTCTCTCTCTCTCTATTAATTCTTTCAGATTCTTCTCATTTCCTTCTCTCTCCATTTTTTTTTTTTTTTACTTGACGCGGCTCGTGATCCTCCAAAAATTTACATTCTACCTCCTACCCTCCCTTCTCCTTTTCCCTCTCTGTAAACCCTAATACAATTTTCCCCCTATTTCACTTACTCCATACGCTCCACTGATCCACCCTATTTTTCTCTCCCAACCTCCTCTTCCTCTTTCTTCTCTATTATTCCTGTTATATCTTTCCTTCTTTGTTCCTCCTACACCCCATCACATTTTCTCCCCTTCTCAGTCCCATCTTTTTATTTCCTATGCTCCCTCTTCTTTTTTCCTTCCTGTTATTCATGTCCTAATGTTCTAATCACTTTCCTAAAACAGTCCTACCCATCCCATTTCCTGCTCTCCTCTCCTCTCCCTAGATTTCGATCGTTTTCCAGTAGTTATCTTCTACATCTCCTGTCCCCCTGCTTCCCCCGCCCCCTTTCTCAATTATTCCTGTCATATCTTCCTTCATCTCTGGTCTCTCTCCATTCTTTCCTCTCCCCTATTATTTTCCTTCGACTTCCACCTCTAGCAGACATCTGTTATTTTTATCTCCCACCCCGTTCATCCCTTTATACCTACTTCATTCCTTTTTATTTTTTTCCTTTCCGGCATTCCTTCCCATTTACCCACCTCGTCTCGTTTGTTATTGGCTTCCAGACCCTCCATGTACCTATTTTTATCTCCTTCTCTATTTCCTCTCTCTAACTCTCTGTAATTTGTATCGTGCTGTCGTTCTTCCGTTTACTTCATACCATCATTGTCTTAAGGTTCTGTAAGTCTTCCTGTTAGTATTAAGGCCCGATCAAGTAGAAAACATAGGGTCTGTGTGATCTGCGCAACTGTGTGTAACTCATTCACATTCCTCCCTTTTCATTCTACATTATCTTCCTTTTCCACCTTTTTCTTATGCATGCAATCCATCAAAATGTCCATGTCTATTTGTTCCTTTTCCAGCCCAAGCTTTCCCGTTATCTTTTTCCACCCTAGTTTCCTCAGTTCCTCTCACTTTCCTCCTTTCTTCCCTTTTCTTGAGTCTCTGAATCCTATTCATGACAATCCTCTCTTGCTTCTTCTTCTCCGTCACTTCCTTATCGCCTTTTTTCCACGTCTTAAGCATTCTTTCTCCCAATCATTCCTCTTATCCTCTTCTTCACTACTTCCTCTTTGTGACTCATTTTCTCTCCATGCTTCGGTCGCAAAGTACTCTTCACTCTCTCTCCCCTTTCCTTGCTTCTTTTTCTCCCTCTCACTCTCTCCTTTCCTCTCCCTTGATGTCCTCTGTATTCTCCCTCCCTATCGCCCTTCCACAAGTGCCCCTTCCCCTTCCCCTCACTTCCTCCTCCCCTCATTTTTTCCTCGGCCTAGAATTCCTCTTGTCTCTCTTTCCCTATCGTCCTTTCCTTCCTCTTATTTCCTCCTGTTCTTCCATTTTCCTCGATATTCAAATCTTCTTCATTCCTTTTTCCTAATTAATGACCTGACCTTCTCTCTCTCTCTCTCTCTCTCTCTCTCTCTCTCTCTCTCTCTCTCTCTCTCTCCATATTTTCCTCGGTCTGAAATTCCTCAACTCGTTCTCTCTCCTCATCACCTCTTTGCCTGCCATTCACTTCCTCTTTTCCTCTCCTTGACCTTCCTCTCTGAATCCCAGACCATCTTTTCTCCTTATAGTCCTTATGATTCTCCTCCACTGCCTCTATCTTCTCACCCTCACTTCCTTCTCACCTCCTTTTTTCCCCTTACCAGAATCCCTCCTCACTGTCCCTCTCAGTCATTCTCTCTCACACTTCTCCTCCTCGTTCTTCAATCTCTCTTTCCTCTTTCCTTATCGCTCTTTTCACTTTCTTCTCCTCTTCCCATCCCTTTTATTAGATTTACGCTCCTCTTCATATTCTCTCTCTCTCTCTCTCTCTCTCTCAACTTCGTTCTTACCTCCATCACCTCACTTTCTTCCCTCTCCCTTCCGCCTTTCCCTCAAGTTCCCTCCATATTGAACTTATCTTCATTTTTTCTTCTTGTCGTTCATATGGTCTTCCTCTCTAACCTTCACTTGTACCATACACTTCAGCCCTTCCCCCCCCCTCTCTCTCTCTCTCTTCTTTTTCTCCCTTTCACGTCCTCCCTTCCCCTCCATTCCCTTAGCCTCTAATCTCTCTTCACTCTCACTTCCCAGCGTTCCCATGGTCGTCTCTTCTGATATCCTTTTCTGCTACTGACTTTCCAATTTCCCTTCCTCTATTATCCATTTCGAACTCAACTTCACCCTCACCCCCCCTCTCTCTCTCTTTCTTTCTCTTTCTCAATATCGTGCTTAGAACTCCCCCCCCCTGCCATTTTTGTCTCTCATTCTCCCCCTCTCATTTTTTCCTTGACTTCCAACTCCACTTCATTCTCTCGCCCTCTTATCATTCTTTTTCATCCTCTGATTTATGTTGTTCCTCCCCCTCTTACTCGCCCTTCAACTCACTCCTCATTCTCTCTCGATTCCGTTCTTTTCACCCTCTCACTTTCTCATTCTCCCTCCTTTATTTCTTGACTCACACCCCTCTTCATTCTTACCCTCCTTATCGTTCTTATGATTTTTCCTCCACTGCCTCTTACTTTCCTCCATATTTCCTCTTCTCCCTATTTTACCCTCAGTTTCGGAGCCCTCTTCATTTTCTCTCTCTATCGTTTTTCCCCCTTCTCCCTTCCCCTCTTTCCTCCTCCTTTTCAGATTCCTCTTCGCTGAATCTCCCCGACTTTCTTATGACCTGCCCCAGCAGCTGTTTTCTCCTCACCGCTTCCTCCTTCCCTTATTTACTTTCCTTCTACTCACTTCCTCCTCTCCCTTCGGCTGCAAGCTCCTCCGCCGTCCTTCCCTCTCTCTAACCCCCCCTTCTCCAAGACAGTCTCCATCTCCTGCCCATCTTAACCATATGAAAACGCGTCCCTCGAACCCCGAGAGTCCAGATGAGATGGCGTGGTTTTTGTCCCAGTCCAAAGGGAGGGATTAATAGGGTCGTCAGAGGGGCTACACTGGGGATTGCACCGACTGATTTACGGCAGCAATGGCGATGGTGGGATTAAATGACGATGTGTTTGTGTAATGGCCTGTGTAGTAGGGGGGAATTATTACCTCTTCTTTCTTTTTTCCTTGTATTTTACCAGTGCGTAAGGAAGTGATGCAAGAGCTGATCGCAGCTTTAATACCACTGCTGATGCTACTACTACTACTGTTACTACTACTACTACTACCCTGCTACTTACTACTTCTATTACTTACTACTTCTACTGCAACTACAGTACTACAATTATCACTACTACAGCTGCTGCTGCAGCTGCTGTTGATATTTCTACAACTACTATATTTGAAACAAGCCTAATGTGACTACTACTACTAGGCCTACTACTATCCTGCTACTTACTACTTCTACTTCTATAACTTACTACTTCCACTGCTACTACTACAACTACCACTACTGCTGCTGCTGCGGCTGCTGATGGTATTCCTACAACTACTACATCTGAAACAAAGCTAACATGGCCTCCATCTGTCCGGAGTTTTATTACGACTGGCAAGACTAACCGTCATTACAGGGAGTTGACTGTTGCACCAGTCGAACAGGGTGGTACTCACGAGGTGGATGGCAAGCTCGTGACAGGGAGAGCTGGAGCTCCCGTTTCACCAGCCCTCAGGACCTGTTCCTGACCATCTCCCTTTGCTGAACATTTTCAGTGTTTTCAATAACACAGAGACTTGGCCAGCATACTCTCATAGTATCCCTACCTCCAACTGTCTACACCACACTACATGCACATTAGATATCACACCTCCCATTTCCATCCTCTCTTAGCTATGGCCGTTGCATTATTATCAGCGAAATCGGTGCTATCTCAGATTGCTACCACCGGCAGGGTAGGGCTCGCGGCACAGGGTCCTCCTGCACGCAGTCACGCGACTGTGCTGACAGCGGTTGTTGCAAACACTGTTCATGCTCGTCATCGGAGAAGCGCAGGTTTGGCCTTATATTTCACTAATATCCGTGGTCTTAGTACCAATCTATAGTCCATTCACATTTTCCTCCAATCTGTATCCCCTCTAGTCCTGTTCCTCACAGAAACTCAAATCTCCCTCTCTACTGACATATTCCCATTTTGTTTTCCTGGTTACAATCTCCTCACAAACTTCCGTAACAAGGGTTGCACCTGTTCTTTTATCAAATATGGATTTGCAGCTGACACTGTCTTGAACTTCTTTTCAGCTAACTTTGAATATTCATTACAAAAACTATATTTGATTATTCATTACATAAACTATATTATCTAAATACAGTATTACCAAATATATCTGCATAGTTTATCGCTCACCCAGTGCTTCTCCAGAACCTAGCGTATTTGACTCCATATCCACACCGTTAACCAACCTTAACTTCCCCCTTACCACTGAAATTACCGTTTTAGGTGATTTCAACTACCATAATGTGGAGTGGTTATTGCATTCTACCAGGTCTGAAGATACTTGTCTAGAATGCGAACTGCTTGCAGGATAGTTTAATCTCACGTAATTGGTAAAACAAACAACCAGAATACCAGATAATCCTGACCATAATACTTATCTCCTCGATCATTCCTGACAAATAATCTAGATCAATACAGGATAGAAGTACAGTCACCACTTGGATCCTCCTACCACAATCTCATCAAAGCCTCATTAGTCATTTGCCCCAAACCTCCCCGTTCTGAACCTGTCGGGCGACCAGAGGGCACATAGATAGGGCAGACTAGGACGGATTTAGAAATTATCTTGCTGATATTCCATGGCAGTTGTCTTTCTCCAGTGACATCAGTTCTGCCCAGTCCCCCATTAATGACTCAATACAAGCTGGTATGGAAATGTTCATACCCACTCAGCAAACCACTAAGAGTTCAGACTCCCCAAAATGGTCTGAGAGCAATTGTGCTAGAGCAACGACCCCAAATTCCTTAGCATATAACTTTTACTTTAAATAAAAAAAATCTGAATTGCTCAGTCAATTTAAAAATGCTAGAAACCATGCAAAAGCAGTAATAAATCTCGCTAAATCAAACATTCTGCACAACCAAGCATCAAAACTATTTCTAATCCTACTGACAAAAGAATATTCTTGTCAACTCTCAATTCTTTCAATAACAACTTTAACAAGTCATCACCAATTCCCCCACTAAAATCTTCAGATGGTAACACCATTAACGACCCACATGGTTAAGCGAACATCCTTGCCAGTACATTTGCCAGAAATTCTACCTTAAAGGAAGTCAGCCAGAACGACCCTGTACTAGAACTTGACTATACAGAAAGTGCTCCACTTAAGATACAGACTACATACATAAAATCCATTCAAGATAATTTACCAACCAACCAAGCTCCAGGTCCGGATGCAAACCCTCCAATTGTTTTGAAAAAGTGTTTCCCCAAACTTGCTCCTGTTGTAGCTAAATTATTTGGACTATGCATACGTACTCCTTCATTTCGCGATCCTTGGAAAGAAGACAACATCCAGCCATTTCCGAAGAAAGGAAGTTTCTCCGACCCTTCTGATTACAGACCAATTGCTATCACATCTTCTCTTGGTAAAGTATTTGAAACTGTAATTAATAAGCAAACTGTTAAACATCTTGAATCCAACAACTTAATTAGTGACAGACAGTATGGTTTTTGCCAGGAATGACCCACTGTTGATATACTCAATCTCCTGACTCATACCATCCATCAGTCAACTGGCCAACATGGAGAAACCCACGCAGTAGCCCTTGATATTTCTAAAGCTTTTGACAGAGCGTGGCACCATTCCTTGTTATCCAACTCCCTTGCAATGGCCTATCATCTTTTGTTCCCTGATTTCCTTATATCTCAGTGACAGAAAGATATAAGTAAAAGTAGATGATGCACATTCCAATTTCCACTTGATTCATGCCGGCATGCCGCATGAAACACAGAACCTAAAAAAAAATAAAAACAAGGACCTAAAAATATCCCCAAACGGGCCCTAAACAGAAAACTGGTCATGTAACATCGCCTAACTTAATGTTAGGCACAGAGAAAATTGGTAGAGTCGCCCTAGGGACTCTAGTTTGGGTCAGTATATAGTAACCTAAGTGACTCAGGGACAAAGGTTATACTAGACCGGCCCCTGCCACTTCCAAGGTGCGGCACTGATACTTTCTCTACTTCCGCGAAAAATCTAGGAATAATAGTTTACCTTAATAAGTTAACAAAAATCAAGGAAAAAAACACAGATATATGTTTGTGCGTGTGCACGTAACCTTAAAGGATTGTGTATTATCTTTAGACATATAAACATAATTACTCTCTGTAAACATGAAAAGTATAGGTATGTTGTCAATATATAAAGTAATTTAATACACCATTAAAGAAATCAAATGCCCTTACGTCTTTAAAATCATCTGACAATTCGCTTGAGTGAAAATGTCCCTCAATTAAAATCACCTGACAGTCTGGTTAAGTGAAACTGTCCTTCATCTTCGAAAAACTGAAGAACTATTAATTTCTTTATATTCTGATCAGCAGAACCTCAGTATATTGCATGCTGTTTAGAACTGTATATCTGCAGGTAGGCTACATATCCAAGGACAGTACAGATTGACAGTAGATAAAAGGTTTGACAAAAAGATAAGAAAAAATAGATATATAGAGAAAGACAGGATAAAGAGATAGGTAAAGAAAGAAAGAATGATGGAGGTTCGTAATCTCATAAGAATGGAAGGATCACCAACATCTCTTTACCAGTTTATTTTTACATATTATTATGATCTCGTAGGGAGCTTAGGCCATCCTTGTGTGTGTGTGTGTGTGTGTGTGTGTGTGTGTGTGTGT
>JAGKTI010028706.1:0-12869 GCA_018397915.1 Birgus latro | reverse complement strand
ACAAGTGTCCACTAATGTGAGTCCGTGTGGTATTAAATCAGAGACAAGTGGACACTGCAGGCAATAGTGGTCAAGGGTGTTGGCATTGGGTGCGTCACACAGTTTACAGGAGGAGAAACGAGGTGCGTTGTCCATCCCCAGCCACTTGCCACACAGGTCGGTATCCCAGTCTGAGGCGGGCACACACCACGTTATGTCGACGAACCATAAGACCACTATGACGATATCTATGGGGCCGATGTAGAAAGTGGTCATAATGTTGGATAGACACACTGTGAGTCCTCTCAGCATTTCTACGGTGGAGAATAGGGGAGCGGGCTGCTCTACGTATTATCTGCTTGTAGCAAATGGGGAAGACATTAGTGGCATCCACAGCAAGCAGATCCAGTCCGCAGGCAGTCCTTGCAATGAGGTCAGCGGTGTTGTTAGCTGCAAGACCAATATGAGAAGGAATCCACAGAAAGTGCACCACCAGCGAACGATCGCGGGCAGTGGCCAATTGACGGAGTATCTGCATAACTATGTGTTGATATGCAGGCCTGGGAAAGGAGAGGGCAAGGAGGGCCGACTGTGAGTCACAGATGATCAAGCCGCTGTTGTTCGTCCGTACTAATAAAGTAACTGCATCGCGGAGTCCATGTAGTTCGCAATATGTAGAGCTCGATGAGGTTGGCAGTCGACGGCCCAACCAGCCCCCTTGAGGTGGATCCAGACTTGGAGAAAACACTGCACAACCAGCACTTCCATCCTCCTGCAGGGAGCCATCAGTGTAGATATGGTGAGCCGAAGGGAGGGAAGATGACAGCCTGGCGATAGTTTCCAAAGCTAGCTGTTTCTGAAGCTGAGGCAGGTCAGTCTTGGAGGCCGGAGTGTATGAGACAGCAGGAACAGGGGTCTGCCAAGGTGGAATGCCACATTCCACCTCCTCAGTAAGCACTGGTATGTTGATGTTTAGCTGTCGGACATATGAACAAACAGTATTAACTAGAGTGCAGCCACCACTGCGAAGCAAAGGTCTTGGTGCAGTGGGGTCAAGGGAGGTCTGAATGATGTGAGAATAGTGGGGAGAAAGGTGAGGATAATGCAGGCACTTAACGCTGAAGTACGTCACCATGGAGTATATTCTCTCAACAAGTGGTGGTAGGTTGAGTTCAAGTTGCATGTTGACAATTCTGGTTGAGCCAGGGCAGCCCAAGATAAGTCTCATTACTGTGTTTTGGAACTTCTCAAGAGGTTGTAAGGCTGTTCTGGAAAGTTGACAAAGAGCAGGGGAGAGATAATCAACAACTGATCGAATGAACGCTATGTATATGGATCGTGCTACAGGAATAGACACCCCGGCAGCATAATTAGTAAGCCACTTGAGAGGTTTTAGGCGCTGCTGTAGCCGGGTTAGCAGATCCTGAACAATCGGATGTACACGTTGTCTTGCAGGAATGGAGGGAGAAATCCGTACCGGTGCCCCAAGATAAAGAAAGGTACTGTGTGCATAGAGGAATAACACAATCTCCGACAGAGAATACAGGTAGTGTTCTTGCTGGACGGGAAGTGACGATTCTACTCTTTTCTGGTGAGATGATAAGTCCACATTTGGAAGCCGCCTCGTGAAACCAGTGAAGGAAACACTGCAGATCTGCTGAGGAATTTGAGTGAATGCAGATGTCATCAGCATAGCAAGTAATTGTGATTCCAGGGAAGTCAGGAAGGAGGGTGAGTAGGCGATGTACAAGGATGTTAAACAAAAAAGGATTAAGGACACCACCTTGTGGAGTACCAAGCTCAAAAACCTTAGCAGTGCTGTATGCACCCTTAAAAAGAACACGAGAGGATCTGTTGGTTAGGCAACCACGTATCCATCGCAGCAGGTTTCCCTTAACTCCAAAATCCACCAGCTGGTCGAGGATGATGTCTCTGTTGGCGACATCAAAGGCACTCTTTAAATCAATGAAGGCCACTACACTGGTGGGGGACAGGAGGGTGTATAGCTCCATGAGGCAGTGATGTGTCCCTCGCTGCGGTAAAAAACTGTACAATCGGGGCGAGAGCTTGCCCTGCAACCTAAACAAGAGTCTTGTGAGAAGGATGCGTTCTAATACTTTACTGAAGCAGGAGGTGAGGGAAACAGGTCGGAACTTATCAGTACCAGGTTTAGGAATAGGCATGATTGTACTGTGGGTCCAGGCTTGTCGCACATATCCCAGATGGACGCAAAGGTTGAAAAGATGGAGAAGGGGATTGCCAGGAACTTTCAGGAGGACACGGAGGACAGAAAAAGTGATCCCATCATCACCTGGAGCCGTTACCCTACCCCTGGCGAGGGCCCGTCGCATTTCATCATCAGTTATAGCCACACCATCCTCATCGTCTGTCCTCAGTAAAGCGGCGGTGAAACGGAGTGCATGAACGTTTTTCTTGGTGGAGAGTGCGTCCTGTATGTGTGCAGGAAAGGTGCAAGTCCGTGACTGTGCAGACCAGGCGTCTACAAGATCCTGTGCGTACTGTGCTGGACTGTGGTGGAGGACACTAGGGGGCTTTTTCTTAACAACCTTGTCGATAAGGCGCCACATGGAACCAACAGTTGTTTTATGATTGATGCCATCTGTAAGTTTCTGCCATGATTCAGTATAAACGCAGTGCTGGAGAGCAACTAGATCATCCCTCGACAATCGATACCGATGGAGACTCTCAGGGGAAGGTCGTCTTTGAAAGGCAAGTCCGTCTTCCACTGCCTTCCTCTCCGCCTGAGTGATACGATTATCCAGTGTCCAGGTGTGGGCATCATGATGGCGTGTAATGTGTGGCCTGCTGACATAATGGGTGTAGAAGTCATGTGTGGAGCTGACAAGTGATGACTACAACTTTTCGGGACACTGAAGGTTGAACGTGGGAAGAAGGTTGGTTATATAAGAGACGTATGTAGGGCAGTACTTGGGTGGGATTGCAATGCGAGTGCATCTGTGTACGGGAGAAGGTGTAGCAGGGAGGGAATAATGAAGGCTGAGAGCAATATGATCAGAGAAGAGAGCAGAGATTGATGAACACCTGACTTGGGACGCCACGAGGCCAGATGTAAGGATGTGATCTAGTGTGCGTCCTCGAGAGTGTGTGGCCCCACCGATGTCCCAGTGGGTGAGCTGATTATGACGAATATACTCAAGAAGTTTAGTCCCATTACGGTTAACAGTGGCAGAAAGGTCCCTAAAAGCAGGGTGTCGGGCATTATAATCCCCCATGTATATCATGCCACGGATGGTGGGAGCTGGAAGAGCAGCTGTATGCAACCTGCCTGGCGCAGAATACACATTGCATACCCGAACTGTGCCGCTTCCAGTGGTGACCTCAAGAAGCGGGAAGGTTGTCTCGTCATTTACAGAGCTTTGGAGGAAACGGTGCTGGATGGAGGAGTGAACATACGTGACAAGTCCATTCCTGACTCGATGGACATAAGAAATATAACCACTGAGAGTGGGTACCACTATCTCGAGATGCGCACGACCAACAAAGGATTCCTGAATGAAAATGATATCTGGGTGGCGACTGTATACATATCCTTTGAGCGCAGTAAGTTTAGACCGGTTCGTAACACCACAGGCATTCCAAGAGATGACATGCAGTTGTGCCATGTTACCGAACTTTGCCATTACGTTTGCGGAGGCCAAATGAGGGAGTGGTGGTGGCATGAGAAGCGCTATGCGGTGTGCCACGAGGGGAAGACTCCCTGGGGGGAGCAGTCAGTCGTCCAATGGAAGTGACAATTGAGTCCAGCTTTTCCGTAAGGGTGGTGACAGTCGTAATGATGACTTGCTGTGATTCAACCAGTGAATTTAATGTTGTCTCAAGTGTGGCTTGCTTGCTAACCAAGTCATCAATGCGGGCTTCTATTGCATTGAAACGTGTCATGAATGAGGTAATCCGAGTCCTGAGAGTGGCAACAGCATCACGAAGTTCGGTGACTGCAGCTGAATCCAAACCGATAGGGGAAGCAGGAGGAGCAGCAGTGTGGAGTGGTGGTGGTGGTGATGCTAGTGGAGCCCCATCCTTGGCAACGGGGGCAGAGGTAGCCCGACGTCTAGTGCAGCCGTGCCACACGTTAACTCCTTCCTGATGACATTGGGGACATTTCCAGTGCAAGGTATCTGGAGGTGGTGGGTTGGGTTGCATCGAGGTTGTATCAGAAGCAGGTCGAGGGGGTCGGTGAGGACACGTCCGAGAGTCGTGTAGGCCAGAGCACCATGCACACTTTTCTGGTGCAGAACTGTACCGGGAGATGTGACCAATGCCCCAGCATCGAAAGCACCACGGTTGCTCGTCCTTCATCTTGCGAAACTCACAAGGTGGGAGGCAGGGAAGGAAGCTGAAGGTGACAGTTGGTGGTGGTGGGTGAGGAAAGCTCCAGGTAACTACCAGCCGGTTGATAGGAGTCCCATTCTGGTAGAAACGTCCGGCTGAGTAGATACCTGGCAGCTCCTTGGCCAAGTTGGGATCAGTACAGACAGGATAACGTGCAAGGAGGTAAATAGGAAACTTGCGGGGCCTCTCAGGTGAGTCTTGAATTTCCAAAGAAAGGGCTAGGAACTCTCCTTTAGTTACGCTATCTATGATGTCCTTGCGACGTCTGGAGATGTAAACAAAACGGGAAGTGATTGCAGACATCTTAACCTCCGCTTGAGTGCGGTCAAGGTGAAAAGCACGGTTTACCACAGACAACCATCGAAGTTTGATGTCCACCGTTGGGTTGTCTTTGAATAAAAGCTTGATGTAGTCAGCCCTGGGAGCGAATGCTGGAGGAGTAGAGGCAGGAAGCATTGGTGAAACTTGGGGGGAATGAACAAGCTGCAGGGGACAAGGAGTGTTTGATCAAAAGTCAGTTTCTCCCTGCAGAGGACGAGAAGTCTCTTGCCGCTTGGAGGATTTGGCAGCAGGGGAAGAAGGCTCACTGTTGCTATCCGAGGTGTTATGTACAGGACGCTTGGCAGAGGAAGATGCCTGGCCGACTGGGTGAGATGCGGCAGGTACAGATAGTGCTGGTTCAGTAGCTACTTCCCCAGCTAACGAGACATTGCTGCTGCTTTGTGGTAGCTGTGGCCAATCACTCTGAAACATCTCATCCTCGTCACTCAGCGCCAGATCAGCTTCAATATCCTCTAGAGTGCCAGGGCCTGAATACTCCATGCTGATGCTGCACACCTAAGCAGGTAGCAGGGTGAGCGTGGCGTCAGCTTCACAAGCACGACAGTATAGACCAATGGTAGCAGGGGAAGTCCATGACGTCACACAGGTCGTACTGCGCATGCGCAGAAACGAGAAAACCCAACCAGGGGGGGCCCCGTCTGCCGCACTGAATTTTCCCCCTAAACTACAGGGTAAGTCCAAACACCCAATAAACACAACCACTGGTGAAGTGAGCACTGGACCTTTATGTTGCTCCCTGCAACGACAGAAGGGTGTTGGAAGGCAAAAACAGCGGAAAAAGCAGGAATATGAGCCGCACAAGCAATGATTTGTTGATATCCGGCCCTCTGGTGGCAAAATCCCTGGAGACAGTTAGGGGCAAAACGCCCATTCAGAAAATTTCAATCAACACCAAAATTGAAAATGGCCCTCTGGGGCCCAGTTCCAACCATTCTGCCAAGTTTCGTCAAAATTCTTTCCAGTTTTGTCTCTCTCTCTCTCTCTCTCTCTCTCTCTCTCTCTCTCACACACACACACACACACACACACACAAAGGGTTCTAGAACAGTATATTAAATAAAGTCAATGGTACGGTATTCTAGCAAGACAGGCTAGTGATGTTGCTCTCAATCCCAACAAGCCTGACTATGTTTAAAATGATGCTCAGCACAGGTATTATGAGCATGAAATCAATATTCGGGATTAGGGGTGTTGACAAAAAAAAAAATCAACACAGACATGCAGATAATGTTTTTACTATAACCCTCGAACGGGATACACTGGAATCAATAACCTAACACTACAGAGTAAGTAACAGTACCTCCACTGCCAAGTTGTTGAATCGCCAAAATGTATATACTTTCCACAAGCCCATTAAGCATAAATCCAAAACCTGGAAGGTTTTATTATCAGAGAATGATGATCGATGGCAGGCAGTGTTATGCTACGTATTTGAGGGTCTTGTCCTTCAGATGCGTATGCGAGTGGTAGGAGCTTAACCTACCACGTCTCTGAGGGTCGACTTCTCGCACCTCAAACACGCAGACTTACAGGGGGTTCTTTTTCAAGACCGGGTCAGTATATTAGGGAGAGGACAGGATACAAAAACACGGCAGTAACCAACTGACAAACATATATTCCGAAGTATGATCCCAGAGACAAATGTTACATATACCATTACAAAGGGAAATGGGTTAGCTGGTGATTTCGTTTCGTTTAAAGATTTCTGAACCCCGGGCCATACTTTAGCCCGGTCAGTGGGGTGTGAGCTGATTAAAAAAATAGTAAGGGGAAAGACAGGGCCTGGGGACTGCACAGCACACACACCCTGTCTTTTGCCTGGCTTTGTGGTGTGTGTGTGTGAAGCTGGTGATTAGCTCTGATTTTTTTTTTTTTTTTTTAGATTCGCCACACTGGTGTGGCACAGGCTCAGGGTGGAGAGCCCGTCAGAGGAGCGCAGTAAACAAGGGGGCGTCCTCTGCATGGCGACAGAGGACGCTGGCGTGGGGGGGGGGGGCAGAGCCCATCCCCCGGGCAAACATATACCAGTGCAGTGGCTGGAAGGTAACTCCAGCCACCTAGCTCTGATTAGCTCTAGACAAGTTTACACAGAAGTTAGATGACTCTCTACCTGCCGTAGGAATGTATGGTAGTATGAACACAGTATTCACGGCACTTCTGTTACACTGGTGTATTTAGCAAGTATGACTATAATGACCTCTGTACCAACAGTATCATAGCACTGGACGGAACTGGTACACTAGTTACACTGATATACTGTATTTATCCTTGCAGAGGTGCGTGCGAGCGGGGATAGTATCGCTGTATCTCACAGAGAGGGGGGAGGGGGATGAACTGAACTATTTCACCGCTAGGGAACACTCCAGAGGGTAGTAGGTGTACTTCTAGCTTATCTTACGAGGGTGCTGATCTCTGGGAAGGGAGAGGTTAATATTTGGTATACAAGGGGCAGCACTGTTTTCTCTATGTTAATGTGGTTTCCACAAGAGCAATTTATTATTTAGCTACGCTGGGGGAGGAAAGCATTAGTAATATAGCCAAATGACCGGACGGTGCTCAGTACGCTTCACACCGTCACTGTGAATACACTAAGGCTCGTCTAGTCCTACGGTACTGTGGCACTCTGGGATATTATTTGAGCCAGTTCACTGAGATAGAATACACCACGTGTTACAGTCACGGCCGGGGGAATTCACTGGTCCATATTGGGCACACTTATACGACACTTTTCACTTTCACCGCATGGGTCATCTCCCAGTATCTCTGGCCGGTGGTGTTGTGGGAGACTCGCCCTTCCGGGAGCCCCTGGGAGGTGTGTGGGGCTCAGGACTGGGGCCAAAGAGGGAGAGCAGATGGGCCTGATGCTGGCTCCGGGGAGTGCTGGACTGGGGCCCTCCGTCAGGTAGGCCTCGACCTGGAATCCTGGGTAGGCCACGGGGAGTCTGAGGGTCAGACTCACTGGAACCTGGGGTCGCAGTCGGGACGGGACTGCGGCAACTGCTGGAGGAAGGAGTTGCCGACAGGGTCACCCCACGGCAACCTCGGGCTGAGGACGTCGCCGACTGGACTCATCTCTCACGCCTCGTCTGGTGCAGCCTCCGCCTGGACAGCTGCACTGGAGGGGCAGGCTAGAGAGTGACATGACCCTGGATAGGGCATTGCCAATGCTCCTCCAACAAGGGGTCTCCCCTGGACTCCTCTCCAGTGGGAGAAGGAGTACGTCCCACCTGCCTGCAGGAAACAGAGTGGGCCAGGCAAGGGACTTCCCCAACTGGAGACGCCCTAAGAGCAGAGGATGAGGAGCGGACAATGGCCTGCTCAGCCTCCCCCGTGCGGACGATGGCCTGCACGGCAGTTCCTCTGCCCTGTCAAACTACATGGAAAACATGAGTCTGGGCTCGCTCTACCCTGCCTCCTGAAGGGGAAAGGTGGTCTCCTGTAGGGGAGGAGCGGACAATGGCCTGCTCAGCCTCACTCCCGACACGGACGATGGCCTGTGTCGCGGTCCTACAAGAGACAGCAGCAGAGTAACAGACGATGGCCTGTCCTGCCTTACTCCCAACACAGACGATGGCCTGTGTCGCGGTGCTGCGAGAGGAAGTAGTGGAGGGATGGACGATGGCCTGTCCTGCCTCACTCCCGACACGGACGATGGCCTGTGTCGCGATGCTACTCTGGGGAGAGACTGCAGGAGAGGGGTGGACAATGGCCTGTCCAGCCTCAACCCGACACGGATGATGGCCTGTGTCACGGCCCTGCAGGGGGTTGGCAACTGAGGAATGGACGATGGCCTGTTCAGCCTCGGACCTGTGCACTGCTGGGAGTTGAAGAGGCAACTCCACCCCTGACCTGGCAAGTGGATTTTTCGCCTGGGTCTAGGTGCCGATTCCTGCTCCCCTGGTGTCGTGTTGATTGGAAGCAAGAGGGGCACCAAGGACTCGGACAGGTGAGCCACTCCTGCCTGGAGTCGCTCTATGTAGGCTGCACACCCCTTGTGGTCCTTCATAGGTTGGGGGCGTCGCTGTCACCTGCAGCCGAGAGTTGCCTTGCCATATTTTCTAACTTACGCATTTCACCACTCTCTGCTGGGGAGTCACGTCCCCGTGGCTGGAGGTGGTAGGTGTTGGTGTTGCTGGTCTGGTGGATGGGTGTGAGATGCTGTAGGAACGCCGTCCAGTGGTGGGTGGTCAGGTTGGGTGGCTGGTCTTGACTGTATGCCACTCTGAGTGTCAAGGGGCAGTGAGTGTGGTGAAGGAGTCGCTGCAGGTGTTGGGTGCCCAGTATACGGTGATGTCGTCCATGGGGCGGGAGCCAGGTCACTCTCTGGATGCACTTGGTGACTGTGGTGATGGCGCTGGGCAGAATACTTGCCAGGGGGATGGGAGGTCGGCTTTTATACCCAGGTGGTCGTGGAGTGGGTGTTCCCCTGGGATTCCGGCGGAGCGGAGCTTTCCACTTGGCCTGATGGAGGGAAAGTGTAATAGGGGAGGTGTTGGGTGTTGGTGTGGGTGGATTGCTGGTGGAGGGTAAAGTGGTGGATGTGGGTGTGGAAGTGTATCGTGCAGGTGGGCGTGAAATGGGCCCGGAGTGTGTGGTGGTGGTGGTTAAAATGAGGGTTGGTGGGGAGGGAGAATGAGGTGCGGGAGCGGGGATGGGCGTAGTTTGTGGTGGTGAGGTGTGGGTGGTGGAAGGCGGGGGTGAGGTGGCTTCTTTGTTAGGGGTTGAGTGCAGTGCTGGGGCGAGAGGTGGAGGGGAAACACGTGGTGTGAACACCGTGGTAGGAGGCGGAGCGGTCGGTGTGGGTGGAGGTGGTGAGCCGGAATTAGGCAATTGAGGTGGTGTGGGGGCGCGGCGTGTTGTGGGTGGTGATGTTGGGGAGAGCCGGTCTGGGGTGGTTGGGGGCTGGGATGGGGTGCCTGAGGCAGGTGGGGAGGTGGAGGGGGAGGAAAAGTATGGGAATGGTTCAGGGGCCACAAGGTGGTGCGTTCCAGGGGGCGGAGTGGAACAGGAAGTGGAAGTCAGAGGTGGTGAATGTGAGGATGCTTTGTAGGGACACACCTAGCAGTTTCTATAAGTCCTGGAGGTGTTGTTGTAATTCACGGTAACCTGGTAGGGGTTGAGGATGCTGGTGATGGTATACGGTCCCGTGAAACACGGGGAGATTTTGTTGGGGGTGGGGAGTTGAGTGACCACCACTTTGTCTCCTAGTGTGTAGGGATTGGAGGGTGGAAGGTCCAGCTGAACATCATGGTGGTTTTGCAGGTGTTTGAGCCGCCTTTTGAGGTGTTGCAGGGGGTCGGAGGCTGGGGGTTGGGAACGGAGTCGGAGGTGTTGCCGTAGTGGTAAGAGGAGCAGCGTTTCGCTGAAAACCCGCTCTCGGGGGATGATGCTGTCGTCACGTGGGCAGGTGTTCATGCCCCACTGGACGATTTTCAAATGGACGGGCCAATCCTCATCTTGGCTGCTTTGGACCGTCGTTCTTATTTGATTTAGGAGAGTTCTATGGCTCCATTCACACACTTCGTTTCCTTGGGGCCAGTAGGGGGAGGAGTGGAAGATGTTAGATCCAAATAAACTGGGTACTTCTTCCCATATGCGCCCGGTGAATTCGGGGGCATTGTCTGAGTACATGGCTTGGGGAATGCCAAAATAGGGGAAGATGTGGTGAATGAGGGCGTCTGCTATGATGACGGAGTTGTGTTCCTTGGCAGGGCAAGCGATCAAGAATTTGGAGTATACGTCGACGAAAGTAATAGTATATTTGTAGCCAGATTTAGGTGGTAGGGGACTGACGACTTTGACGGATGGTAGTTCCCAAGGCTTGTGGGCGGTTATCCTTCCGGATGTGCCAGCGGTGCGAGTAATATCCTTCCCCAGGCTGCATGCCCAGCAGGATTGTGAGACTTGTTTGGGGAGGGCGGCGGAGTAAGGAGCCCAGTACAGCTCGGAGAATAACTGAGTGAGTTTCTTTATGCCCAGGTGGATCCCGTTGTCTGAGTGTAGGTGGGTGAGGGCGTCAAGGGATGTGTCGGGATCCAGTACTATGTGGCTGGAAGGGGTGAATAACTGGTCCCCTTGGTGGTGTAGCTTGGTGAACAGGTGTTGGTGTGTAATTTTCCCAGATGGTAGGCAATCTCATAACTGAATTCTTCTAAGGCCTCGTGCCAGTGGATAAGCTGCGCATTCTGGGTGGTGGATTGTCGGAGCCACTGTAGGGATTGATGGTCGGTTAATATGGTGACTCTGGTGCCTGAGAGGTAGGCCCGGAAGTACAGTACTCAAGTGCCCAGATGATCCCGAGACACTCTCTCTTAGTGGCAGCTTAATTACATTCCGCTTGGTTGAGGGAGCGGCTGGCACAGGCTATGATATGTCTGCACCCTTCTTGACCTTGTGAGAGGACGGCGCCGATAGCCACTAGTGAAACGTCCGTATACAGCCTGAACGGTAAGTCGTAATTGGGGAAGGTGATGATGGGGGACGATATGAGTTTTTCTTTTAAGGTGTTGAAAGCCGCCACTCGTTCGTCATTCCAGACGAAAGGTTCACCCTTTTTTGTGGGGTCGTGGAGGGGTTTGGCGATGTTCACAAATCCCTTTATGAAGCACCGGTAATTGGAAGTGAGCCTCAAGAAGGCGCAGACCGAGTGGATGTCTCGAGGTAGGGGTAGGTCTGTGATGGTTCACAGTTTGCCTGGAAAGGGTGAGATGCCTCCTCCTGAAATAGTATATCCTAGGAAGGCTACGGATCGTGCAGCTAGGACACATTTGGAGGGTTTGAGCTTTAACCCCACCTGGCGTATACGATCAAAAACTTGTCTGAGACGGTGGAGGTGGTCACCCCAAGTTTTGCTGAAGATGATGACATCATCAAGGTAGAGCAGGCAGACATCCCAGGTGAGACCACTGATGACGGATCCCATTAGGCGGGAGAAGGTGGCAGGAGCATTGCATAGTCCAAAGGGGAGGACGTTAAACAGATAACGCTTGCCGTTACTGGTGGAAAAGGCAGTTTTACATTGGTCTTTTGGGTGTACTGGAACCTGCTAATAGCCAGACTAGAGGTCTAGCGTGGAGAACCAGGTGGACCCGTGGAGTGAGTCTAGAGAGTCATCAATCCTGTGGAGAGGGGTGGCATCTTTGGTCGTTACATCATTCAGGCGGCAGTAATCAATGCAGAATCTGAGGGTGCCGTCCTTCTTCTTCACCAGAACAACGGGTGAAGACCAGGGGCTGGTGAGGGTGTGATAATGCCGGCATGCAGCATATCCTGGACCTGCCGGTCTTCTGTACGTTGATGAGGATTTTTCCTGCGGGATGGTTGCTGGATGGGGGGCCCAGTGGTGTGGATTTCGTGGGAGAGCTAAGTAGTGTGGCCTATATTGGTAGGTCCCGATGTGAATAAGTCTTGGTTGTCCAGGAGTAATCGGTGGAGAGTCTCAGCTTGGTGTGAGGAAAGGTGATCAGGAAGGGGGGGGAAGGGGGGGAGTCTTGGGCAGAAGGGGGCATGGCACAGGGCTCGGCTTCTTCCAAGTCACCGACGATTAATCCTTTTGGCAGGGTGAGTGGGGTGGTGGCTAAGTTGGCGACTTACACTGCTCCGATGTGAGGTGGGAGGAAGGTGGGCGACATCAGACAGGAGGAGAGGGACCCAGGGGGCAACTTCGGGTAGAAGAGGTTGGAAGTCCCGGAGGGTTTGTTGAGAGGGAGCCAAACCTCGTGCTGGGGGGGGCGAGGGTGGAGGCGACAGTCGCGGGAAAAGTCGGGTGGGTCAGGGGAGGGGGCACGGGGCTAGGGGGCAACGGCGGGCCTGGACGTTGACGGAAGTGGAGTCACCTCCTGTAGCCCAGATACCCGTCGTAGGCACGGCACGAGGAACTATAGGGAAAACACGAGTCTGGGCTTGCCCTCCCCTGCCTCCTGAAGGGGAAAGGTGGTCTCCTGTAGTGGAGGAGCAGATGATGGCCTGCTCATCCTCACTCCCGACACGGACGATGGCCTGTGTCACGGCACTGTGAGAGAGAGTAGCTGAGGGACAGACGATGCCCTATCCTGCCTTGGACCCGGCACAGCTTGTGGCCTGTACCGCGGCGTTAGTAGGCTACTGGGGGAGACTGCAGGAGAGGAGCGGACGATGGCCTGCTCTGCCTCTACCTGACACAGCTTATGGCCTATGTC
>JAGKTI010028705.1:7890-12869 GCA_018397915.1 Birgus latro | reverse complement strand
TCATATTAAAGAATTTATTTTTTATTTCATACTGAAAATGTGTAACATCCTGAGAGCTGCGTGTACATGCCGGCCGTTAAAATACATACATATATACATACATACCTTTTGTGCATGTATGTATGTATATATGTATGAATATACAAAATGTGAGAGAGAGAGAAGGTTGGAAGAGTTAGAGGTAGTGAATCAGGAGGTGCAGGAGATCAGCAGAGAGGAAGTGAGGAATGTCATGAAGAGGATGAAGGATGGCAAGGCAGTGGGTCCAGATGGTATTCCAGTGGACGCATGGAGGAGCTTACGAGAGATGGCTGTGACGTGGTTTACTGGGTTGTTTAACAAAATCCTTGAGGGTGAGAGGATGCCGGAGGAGTGAAGAAAAAGTGTTCTAGTTCCGAGTTTCAGGAACAAGGGTGATGTGCTGTACTGCGGCAACTACAGAGGTATAAAGCTGATTAGTCATGCAATGAAGATATGGGAAAGAGTGGTGGAAGTTAGGCTGAGAAGAGAAGTGAGGATCTGTGAGGAGCAATCTGGTTTTATGTCAGGGAGAAGTGCTACAGATGCCATATTTGCTTTGAGAATGGTGATGAAGAAGTATAGAGAAGGCCAGAAGGAGTTGTATTGCGTGTTATAAACTTGGAGAAGGCTTATGATAGGGTACCGAGAGAGGAGCTGTGGTACTGTATGAGAAAGTCAGGAGTGGCAGAGAAGTACGTGAGGGTGGTGAAGGACATGTACGACGATAGTGTAACAGCAGTGAGATACAGTAGGAGTGACTGGGGGTTTCAAGGTGGAGGTGGGATTGCATCAAAGGATCGACTTTGAGCCCCTTCTTGTTTGCAATGGTGATGGACAGATTGACAGATGAGATAAGACAGGAGTCTCCGTGGACAATGATGTTTGCGGACGACATTGTGATATGTAGTGAGAGCCGGGAGGAAGCCGAGGCAGAGCTGGAGAGATGGAGATATGCACTGGAGAGAAGGAGAATGAAAGTAAGCAGAAGCAAGACTGAGTACATATGTGTTAATGAGAGAGATGAGGGGAGACCGTGAGGCTGCAAGGTGTAGAGGTGACAAAGATAGAAGAATTCAAATACTTGGGGTCAACTGCACAAAGTAACGGAGAGTGTGGTAGAGAGATAAAAAAGAGAGTGCAGGCTGGATGGAGTGGGTGGAGAAAGGTGACAGGAGTGACCTGTGACAGAAGGGTCTCTGCAGAAATGAAAGGGAAAGATTATAAGACTGTAGTGAGGTCAGCCATGTTGTACGGAATGGAGACGGAACCACTGACAAAAAGACAGGAGGCAGAGCTGGAGGTAGCAGAATTGAAGCTGTTGCGTTTTTCACTAGGAGTGACGAGGTTGGATAGAATTAGAAATGAGCATATTAGAGGGACAGCGCACGTGCGTCAGTTTGAGGTAGAGGCGAGACTGAGATGGTTTGGACATGTGCGGCGGAGGGATGAGGGGTATGTCGGGAGGAGGATGGTGGAAATGGAGCTACCAGGCAGGAGAAAGAGAGGAAGGTCAAAGTGAAGGTTTATGGGTGAAGTGAAGGAGGACCTGCGGGTGACAGGCGTAACAGAAGAAGACGCAGAAGACAGAGTAGGATGGAGACGGGTGAGCCGCTGTGGCGACCCCTAAGGGGAGGGCCGAAAGAAGATACATACATACATACATACATAAATACATACATACATACATTTATATGTACATGCGTACATACGTACAACATACATACATACAATACATACACATACATACATACATACAATACATGCACACACATACATACATACTTATGACGATACTGGCAAACATTCCTTCATGTATTAACACTCCTAGGCCAGTATTTTCGTCGGGAAAGGAGGCTCCTTAACACCTTCTCCTTAGCGACTTTCTTCCTTATCGCACCTTATTACCCTTTTTCGTGTTACACAAATCCTTCCAGTATCGCCATACCTTTTCCTTAGCGTATTATTTTGCTTATTAACCTTATGACCCTTATCCGTATTACAACCACTTCACTATCGCCATATCATTCCCTTAGCTTTTACTTTGCTTATTACACCTTATTATTCTTTTCTATCTATCTATCTATTGCCAGACGCCTTAATCCCGTAAAGGGTGGCCACAAACAAATCGCCACCATGTCGCCCTGTCCCCCGCAATTTCACTGCCATGCTCCCAGCTCACCTCTCCTTCTCTCATATACCTCTCTACTCCATCCCTCCATCTCAACCTTGGCCTCCCCCTCCCTCTCTCCCCCTCCACATCACTCACATACACTCTCCTCGTCAGTTTCTCACTCTCCATCCTCTCCACATGGCCAAAACACGTCAGTGTGTTTCTCTTAAAGCTTCCTATCACATCCACATCCACACCACAACGCTTCTTCACTTCCTCATTTGTCAGTCCGTCTCTCCATGTGACTCCACATGCTCCTCTCAAATAACTCATTTCCACTGCCCTTACTCATGACTTCTGTCCCTCCAACAAGATCCATGCTTCACTTCCATACGTTAGAGTTAGTATCAGAATACTGTCATGTGGTAACTTTTCCATTTCCATGTTCAGTTCATTGTTTCTTATCACTGCTTTCAAGGAAGGAACCTTTCTTAATTGTTGTACTCTCTCAAGCATTGCACCCTCTACACTTCCATCCATACTCATCACACTACTCAAGTACTTAAACACACTCACATTTTACATTTCCTCTTAATCCAACCTCACTGTACATTCACTGACTTCACTTCTCTCGAAGACCATAACTTAACCCTTCCCTACATTCACATTTAGATTCCGTTTCTTATACACTCTCCAAATCATCCACCAAACCTTGCAGCTCCTCTTCGTCTCAACTTCACAACACAGTATCATCTGAAAGCAACAGTACAGGGAGTTTCCAAACACTCCCCTCTCTCTCTAGGGCCGCTCCAACATCCGCTGCCCTTCCTTGTATCTCTTTTATAACCTCATCCATATACAGATTGACCAACCATGGTGACATGATACATCTATGTTTCAAGGACACCTTCAGATAGAAAAATTCACTCAGTTCACTACCCACACACACTGCAGCTTTAGCATCCTCATACATACTCTTCACGGATCAACAACTCCGCATCTACTCCATGTATTTTTAGTAATTTCTACAATCCTTGTTTATCCACCATGTCATATGCTTTCTCCAAATCCATGAAGGCCTCATGCAACTTCTTTCCCTTTTCCAGAAACTTTTCCACTAAAGATCAAGGAATGAATATCTGATCTACACAGCCTCTTCCCTTCCTAAGACCTCCCTGATCTTCTTCAATTAATTCCTCTGGTATTTTCCTAACTCTGTCAGTAAGTATCCTACCACATACTTTTCCACTTTTCCTATTACACTAAGAAGACAAATGCCCTTATGATTACCACATACTTTTTTTTCCCCTTTTTCCTTTGTCCAGGGGAAAAATTATACCTGATTTCCAATCCTCTGGGACTCTACCTTCCTCCCAGGCCAATCTGCACATCTTCCACATTCATTCTACCACTATCTCTCTCTACTTCAGCATTTCACCACACACTGCATCAATTCCTGGGGCTTTCCCCATTTTGACTTTCTTCATTGCTTCCACAACTTTCATCCTACTGATTTCTTCTTTTCTTCTCACATTCCTCCGTCTCCCAGTCATTTCCCAGCCACTTACACTCGCATTACTTTCATTCTTCATGTTCAACAAATCTTTAAGGTGTTCTCTCCATCTGCTCACTTGTTCTCCCTTCACAAGTAATCTACCATTTTTATCTTTCACTCTCCAACTAACTTCTTTGGAACCCTGTCTAACTCTCTTTACCTCTTTCCAGAACATTTTCTTACATTCCCTCCACTTTACGCTCAAAGTCCTTCCAAATTTCTCATCCACTCTCTTCTTACTCTTTCTTACTAATCTTTTCACCTTTCTTCCTCTCTACATATACCTCTCTCTTCCGTCTCTCAGATTCTTCTTTGCCTCAGTTTCTGATCCACTCACTATACGCTTTCTTCTTTTATGCCACAGCCTCTCTCACCTCTTTTTCCACCATGCTGTTCCTTGCACTCCCTTTCGTCTTGTCTTCACCCCACACACTACCTCACATGCTGCAGAGATTTCTTCTGTGAACATCCTGCACACACCTTCCACTTCCCCCATCTGCTTCAATCGATATTTACCCAATCACTCTTCCACTTCCCTCTTATATTCAGCCTTTATTCCATCCTCTTGTAACCTTTCCACTCTCCTTGTATGAACTACTTCCTCCTGTCCTTCCCTTATTCTGTTTCTCCATTTCATTTGGACCTTGATTTATCCTTTTCCTCGTCAATTATAAATCCTTCTAATATCGCCATACTGTGCACAAATAACTCACAAAAGGATATTAACCAGCCATATCCAAAAGAAAATCGCTAAGGAAGAGGTGTTAGGACGAGAATACGAACCCTAAACTCTTAGGCCTGTACTCTCGTTGGGTAAAGAGGCTCCCAACACCTCTTCCTTGGCGATTTATTCTCCAAACTACCGATTACTATCCCCCGGTTTTCTTGCTATGTCTTTTCAATATCGACATAAATTGCTTGAGTAACACTGAAGAATATATTAACGGAGCAGAATCAGGAATAAATCGGAAGGGGGAAGGTGTAAGTAATTACACAAGAATACAGGAACTGAAGAGCATCAGGAATAAATCGGCGAGGAAAAGGTGTTAGTAATCACACAAGAATATAGTAACGGCGCAGAATCAGGAATAAATCGGTGTGGAAGAGATGTTAAAAGGCTTCCTAACCACACAAGAATATCTCCCAAAGAAATAAAATTATGATAACGGGACAGAATCAGGAATAAATCGGTAAGGATGAGGTGTCACTAATCATACAAGAATACAGTAACAGCAGAATCAGGAATAAATCGGTAAGGAAGATTGAAGGATTTTGGTGGTAAGGTGCTGCAGG
>JAGKTI010028705.1:390-2890 GCA_018397915.1 Birgus latro | reverse complement strand
AGCTTGGACCTTTTTCGAAGGACACACGTCTAGAGTGCAAGCCGTGGATATGAGTTATCTGAGAGAAGCATGAGGCGTTATGTGGAGAGACAGTCCGACAAATGAGGAAGTGAAGGAGCATTGTGGTGTGGATGTGGATGTGATAGAGAGTGTTATGGGAAATACGTTGAGGTGGTTTGACCATGTGGAGAGGATAGAAAGCAAAAGACTAACGAGGAGAATGTATATGGGTAATGTGGAGGGGGGAGAGGAAGGGGGAGGCCAAGGATGGGATGGAGAGATGGAGTGGAGAGGTACATGAGAGAGGGGGTGTATGAGCTGGGGTGAGGGCAGTGAAATGGGGGGGGACAGGGCGACATGGCAGTGATTTGTTTGCGGCCACCCTTTACGGGATTAAGGCATTTGCCAATGGACAGATAGTAATACGAAAAATAAATCGCTACGGAAGAGGTGCTACGAAGCCTCCTATGCCATTTAGCATACGATTCTATCTAGTAGTGGCAGTAGTTAAGGTGCTGGGGGTGGTAGTAGTAGTAGTTATAGCCCCAGGTTCATCTGAAATGTGAACCCACTGTACTGCAGGCTGAAATCGCCTTCCTCCTGCAGTCCACCATCCTCCTTTAGGGGAACACGGAAGTAGTTGAGGGACGTATGTATATCCTGGCAACTGAGCCGCCTGATTATATCGGTACCACCACATGAAGGCGTCCCTCTCCAGCACCACGACATAGGAGTAGAGTAAAAATGACCCAACATGTTAACGATCTTGCGGGAGATTTTAATTAAGCAGCTTTTTTCTCGTAGCCCACTGCGGCAATTCATCCCCATTTTAAGCACTTCGTTGTGACTAACACCATATTCTAGTGCTGATCTCTTGTTACAGATCAGCACTGAGAATGGAGAGAGGGCAGTTTAACGGTTATACGTTGTTAACTTCACCAGGCGTAAAATGGCCATCTCTCCATCTCGAATATTCAGCTGAAACGAGAAATTAACTCCAGGAAATGACGCCGGTCACGAAGAAATGCAATGGGAAGGATGTAAAACCGTAGTCTTAATTCATTCCTCCATTGATTTAAGGGAAATAACCTGCTAAAAAGACGAAAATATCCGCCAAGTTAAAATGAACGAAGTATAGGTGAAGTTAAGATATATTTCTCCTCTTCCTAACTTGAGTCTTCCCTCTTGAGCTTCAGGTACTTCAGCCATCTTCAGAAAGTCTCAGCTTCGTCCGGTGTGGCAGTGGGACGTATTCTAAGTGGTGTAGCACATCTTGTTTAGCGATTTAGTTTTAATATTACACATCATTTTCTTTCGTGCTATTTTTTTCTCATCGACACAGGTGCTGGAGAGGGACGCCTGTGTGTGGTGGCACTGATATAACATGGCTGTGTAGCTGCCCGGTTATACAAGCTTTCCTTTACACCCTCCCTATCCCCTCCCAGAGGAGGACGGTGGACTGCAGGAGGACAACTTAAGCCTGCAGTTCACTGGGCGCACATTTCAGATGAACCTAGGGCAAGAACAGCAAGAACATTAAGCACTGCTACTACTACTACTACTACTACCATCGACACAGTTTCCATCAATAATATGCAAGAGGACTATGAGGTACTATGTGCAAAACAAATCGCTGATAAAAAGGTGTTATGGAATCACCAACGCCACGTAGAATACAGTCCAGGGGTGGGATTAAAGACATTTTATGGTGGAGTCCCTGGCTTATCTCACATTAGTTTTTGCAGGATGGTTAACGGCATTAGAATCTTTCCCTGGTTGGCGTTCTTTCGTCAAAAACAATTCCCGGTTACGTGAAGGAAAACTGTTGTGTCTGTTTGTTTTCTGTTGTCTGTTATGTTAACTGTAGTCTGTTATCTGTTATCTGTTTTGGGTGGAAGGACAAACATGAAAATGTTTCCATGTCTCCAGTTCCTCCTGTCAAAACCCATCACAGTTACAACAGGGCCTGGATCGTAAATATGTTTGAGCATCCCACCCCAGTGTTGTATTTATTTTCTCTTGTAACTTCCGTGGTGCTGGCATGAGACGCCTTCATGTGATGGCAGCGATATAACCGAGCGGCTCAACTACCTTGTTATTCAAACCTCCCTCAGCTACTTCCCTATCGACAGAAAGAAGGATCGTGGACTGCAGGAGAATGGTAGCTTAAGCCTGCAGTCCACCAGGTCCACATTTCATAAGGAACGCCTTCATGTGATTGCACCGATATAACCAAGCGGCTCAGCTGCCTGGTTATACAATCGTTCCTTAACTATTTCCCTGTTCATCGAAGGGAGGAGGTTGGACTGGAGGAGACGAGCAAATTAAGCCTTCAGTCCACAGGGTTCCCGTTTCAAATGAACCAGGGGCAGCAAAAAAAAAAAAAAAAAATCTGTATGGTGTCGTTTATTTTAATAATTATATATTCTCTTACCAGATGATTTTATTGAGTTTAAGAGAGTCCCCCCTACTAGAGAAGAAAACATACTCTTTCACTCTA
>JAGKTI010028704.1:0-12869 GCA_018397915.1 Birgus latro | reverse complement strand
GGAGGAAAGATTTAAGAAATGGGCTTAAGGGTGAATGCAGATAAAACAAAAGTGATGATACCTAGGGTTGGTGGCGGTACAATCAGAGGAGAGGGAGAGTGGCCATGTGCAGTTTGCCACAAAGGTGTGGGAAGTAATTCCATCTTGTGTAGTGTTTGTGATAAATGGGTGCACAAGAGATGTAGTGGTATTAGAGGTAGACTGCGAGATAATGCTGATTTTATGTGTGCGGTGTGTCGGGGAGAGCAGGTGGAAATTGTTAGGCGTGAAAGGACTGAACTTCCTGGTGAGTCTCTTGAGTGTGTTGAGGAGTTTTGTTATTTGGGAGACATATTATGTGCCAGAGGTGGGGCTGGAGTTAGCTCGGTTGCTAGGGTGAGAAGTGGTTGGAAGAAGTTCAGGGAGCTGTTGCCTCTCCTGACATTGAGAGGACTCTCCTTACGTGCTAAGGGGTCTTTGTATGCAGCATGTGTTAGGAGTGTGATGCTGTATGGTAGTGAGACCTGGGCAGTAAAGGAAGAGGATATTCGCAGGTTTAAACGTACAGAAATGACAATGATTAGGTGGATGTGCAGTGCGTCCCAGCGTGCAAGGCCTGGGGGGGGCTGGGTTTACAATGGAAGAGTTGAGAGGTAGGATGAGACTGGAGTGTATTGGTGTTGTGATGAGGAGAGGTAGGCTGAGGTGGTTTGGACATGTGGAGAGGATGGGGGATGATAATTGAGTACAGAGGGTGAGAAGTGTTAATATTGGGGGAGGGGTTGGGAGGGGCAGACCGAGAAAGACATGGGACGAGGTCATTAAGTGTGACTTAAGGGTTAAGGGACTAAACAGGGAGGCTGCCAAAGATCGAGCAGCATGGAGAGCCGCCATTAGGTGACCAAGGCTGACACATGCAAGCATGTTGGAGCCTTCAAAAACGACAACAACTTACTGTATTTTATAAGCTAGATAAGTCTGAGTGGTCTCAGTAAACAAACAACATATGATAAATGTCATTAGAATGAATCCTGATTAGCTTCAAGTATTTTGAGTGTAGCAATTAAAAATTAAGGTATTAGTCCATGTCTGTCCCAGTGGGCAGTCCAACTCAGCCCTGAAGTGTTGCATGAACTGGACCACATAACAGCATTAATAAAAGGGCAAGAGGAGATGGTTATTCAATGCAACTTACACATACTATACTCTACTATGTAGGCATCATACCACAGAAGTATGAAAAATTTTCAATCATTATAAAGCTTGTCATTTTGTGGTCCAGTTTGCCCTGGCTGGTGATACATTTGACTCAGCTGAGGGAATGGTAAGCACTACCATTTCTCATTTTCACTCCTGCTTGAGGCACAAACAAGAAGCCTGCATGTGGTGGCACTGTGCACCCTGGATGGAGTTGCTATGGCCTCCTCTCGAATGCCAAACATCATATTTCCATGCATCTCACCATGGGAAGGACCCTGATCCAAACCTGGTGAGGTGCTACCTGTCACAAGGGGGTGACAGTTCCCTGCACAGTGTACTATATGTAGCTGTAGCACAGACGCAGTTGTTTACCTGTGGCTGACGAGTCTACTTGGCCTGACAAACTGGGGTTGAGCAACAACAATAATAACTTGGGGTTGTTTTCATAATACAAATGCACTGAATACTCTCTCCTTACAATCTCTGAACACAGAAGCAATGAGCAGTTTACCTTTTAAATTATATGAGAATTATCATAAAGTGATTATTTAAAAAAAAAGAAAAAAAAAGGGGGGGTTGTGTGTGTGTGGGGGGGGAGGTACTACCAACCCTGCAACTGCTGCACAGCACTAGGGGAAACTGGAATATCAGCATTATGGGTAGCAACGGAAGCATGACAGATAATTTTTCTGTAAATTCCTGTGGATTCAATTAAAGACAAATAAATAAAGTTTTATAACATGGACTTCTGTAATTTTAAAGACTATTTGGCTTTCCTCCTAAGGTGTAAAACAGGGATTTATTTTTTTATATGCATACTACTCTACATTCAGGTGCTTGTGAATCTACATCAGGACTTACATGGATTCAGAACATTGAGAACAGCTTCCACTTCTGGCGTGATGGCAGAGGTGACCGATCGTGTCTCTTCTTCTCTGTCCCGTGCTGCCCTGTCACTGGACAAGGTAAACTATGTTGACACTCTGGCTTTTTTGACTCACTCTTAGATGGCTAAAATTCATAGGGTCGTAGCTCAAAATACAGCATCGTACTACCCACGATGCAATCATGAAAAGGTTAAAGAGCAGGCTGACAGGATTATGACTGATAAGGTTTTGTAATAAGATAATTAAGTCTTCAGACATAATTACATATCCAATAAATGAAAACCATGGAAAAATCATTAATACAATGGTAACAGCAATAGTCCCCCTTTGTGTAATGATATGAAGCTTGGCTACAATTGTCCAGGGCATAAAAATGTGTTGGCAGATTTTTGATCAGTTAGGTATCAGTTATGTGCTGCATGATCAAGAAAATTAAAACTAGTTCTCTCTCTCTGAAAGTTCTAACTTTAGCAGTGCCTGATCCTAAACTTACATTCCTAGGTCATAAATTAGTCACACAGATCATTATTATAAAAAATAAATAATCAAATAAAATATTAAAAAAAAAATTACTACAGTGATCCTTTGGTTATCGCACATAATTGGTACTGAGCATGGTGTGTGATAATACAACTGCTCGATAACGAAAGCACTGAACCTAAAGGATCCATCGTGATGGTACCGGCCATCCCGCGTGAAAGGCCAAATTCTCCATTCCACAACAATTTTGACCCACTAAATACACTCACACTGTTATGGAAAGTATCTGAAACACACATGGGCATGGTTAATTTAACAGAAAGTGATGAAAAGGGCATGATATGGAAGAAACATGTACCATATAGAGACCTGAGATTTGCTTGAGGGAAGGGGTTCTGAGGCTAGGGGGTGGAGAGTTAGTGGTCTCCACCACCTGCGATTAACTCGTTGAGTAAGACCTCATCTTTGAATCTCTCAAAGCCATCAAAAACCACAGATTTTTCAACATCATTGTCAACAGAAGCCAGCTCAGGTGCACATTAACGATGTTTTTGAGCTGAGAAATGAGTGCAGATTTTCATCTTGCAGTGATAACGAAAACTCCTCTAACCATGGGATCACTGTACTGTATTGTAACATTTCCACACTTTCAGCTTTTGAAAAGCTGTCTCAAAGTTTCAAGGTATTGAAATTTCTTCAGTTTTTTGTCACACTGGTACATCTTATTTTAATAATTTCCTATTTCACAATTCCCCTGATTTGCAATGCCCTCCTCACATCTGTACTAATTTTAACCCTTTCAGCCCAAGGATGTATTATGGCATGTTTTATCCTTGCCATCACCACACAATCATACTTAAGATGTGATCACACAGGGACATTTTCAAGCAATGGGAGTCCAAAAGCCAATAACATGAGTAATAAGATAATTTCAAGGGTGGTTATGCAAGCCATTTTATCACAAGGAAAAAAAAAAAAAGTAAATGTTGCCGTGTGAGTGAGACAAATGACTGCCTTCTCTTATTCAGTCTTACAGATACACATAAGCACAGCATAAAAACCATGAAGATAATGCTAATGACGTTGCTTCTATTCTGACTATTTTATACTTATAATGCAGACATGGAATACTACCCTAAAAAGTGTTTGTTGACCCACAAGCACTTGCTGGAAGGAAGAGCAAGGGCATTTATCATACCCTGGTCAAAGCTTAAATCTGAGGATCCAGAAACCATAAAACAGTGAATATGACTAAGCAAACTTCAATACAGGTACTCCTGTGCTTGTGTAAATTCAAGTTATGTACATTCGAAGATATGTAAACACTAATTTTGAAGATAAAAATAAAAAAATACACATTCTACCTATTTAACATGAACACCAAATCCTACTTAATTAGTCGGGCACCAGGTGGGGTTAGGGGACACAGATCCCCGCGAATGTTTGGTGTACCCTCCCATAAATGCCTCTACAGCTGCAAATCATCCCCAGTGAGCAAGTGTGTGCATACTGTACCTAATAAATCATATCTGGGACCTGAGAGCAACATAAAATATCACAAATAGCAGTCATCAGCTACATATATATCCCGAATTATTGCAATCATACCCATTAAATTCAGTCTTGGCTCCACAGAGAGACAATCCGTGAATGTGTGGGGGCCGCGAAAGTAGAATCCGCGAATGTGGAGGGCCTGGTGTACTGTATTACTCCTTTGCCTCTAAACTTACTGCAGTATCAGGTATTTTATCTGTAATAACATTAATATATTCAGCGATAATTCAGCACAAAAGTGATCATTAAAATTTGTATAACTGAATACAATATTAGCATGCATTTGGCCTTGCTTAATGCTGGAAGTCTCTGTTCAAAAGGACATGACAATTTGTGAATCCTTCCTAAATAATTGCACCCAAACCTTTAGAATGTTCATACATCAAAGAAAACAGCAATTTTGGAAGCAAGAGTTGCTTTAATATCCCATGTGACCACACCTTTAGGAAGGACCTTTTGCAGTGAAGAGTTAATAAATGTGTCCCTTACAGACAAAATAATATTTCTTAACATTAATAAGTTGTTTGTCAATATAAAGAGCCAAATAAATATCACTATACTGAAGGGGCTAAGAATGCAGAACTGGTACAGGATAACTAGCTATGCTTAATGTCTAACACCATAACTACCATTTGTGGCACTACAGTACATAAACACACTTCAAGAAACATAAGGAATAAATACTGTATAACAATCGTATGCTTGAGCAAGATGCACACGTCCTCCCATGCTTCTTTCTCGTCGCTTATCCCACTGAATCTTATTAGTCTACCAATAAATGCTGTGACACAAGCCTGTTTTTCATAAGAAAGATACTTCACCATTTGATATAAAAAAAAAATAAGAAAATAAAAAAAATCATTTTAGTAGTAAAGTTTCTTCAGTCAGATTCACTGGCACCTACTCTCTACCACAGCTGCCAATTAGAATGTCAACAAATTTTTACAGTTTAACCGGAAAACTTCAAGTTTGATAAGGATATAAATTTATCATACACCGTAATTCTTATTTGTCTTCTTAGTGTAACAGGAAAAGTATATGGTAAGGTACTTATTGACTGAGTTAGGGAAATAACAGAGGAATTAGTTGGAGAAGAACACAGAGGTTTTCGGAAGAGCTGAGGATATGTAATCAGATACCACATTCATCTTTAGATCTTCAGTGGAAAAGTTTCTAGAGAAGGGAAAGAAGTTGTATGCAGCCTTCATGGATTTGGAGAAAGCATATGACAGAGTGGATAGATAAGGAATGTGGAAAATTTTAAGAATATATGGAGTACATGTTAAATGCTGTGAGGAGTATGTATGAAGGTGCTAAGGCTGCAGTGCGTGTCGATAGTGAACTGAGTGAATTTTTCTATCTGAATGTTGGAGTGAAACAGGGATGTGTCATGTCTCCATGGCTGTTCAATCTGTATACCGATGGTGTTATAAAAGAGGTAGAGCAGTGAATATTGAAGCAACCCTAATGAAAGAGAGCAGCATTTGGAAACTTCCTGTATTGTTGTTTGCAGATTTAGACTTAGGAAGTGGAGAGATGGCATGGGGCACAAGGGCTTAAGGGTAAATGCAGATAAAACAAAAGTGATGATATCTAGGGTTGGTGGCGGTACACTCAAAGAAGAGGGAAAATGGCCATGTGCAATTTGCCACAAAGGTGTGGGAAGCAATTCCATCTTGTGCAGTGTTTGTGATAAATGGGTGCACAAGAGATGCAGTGGTATTAGATGTAGACTGCGACAGAGTGCTGATTTTATGTGTGCGGCGTGTCGGGAAGAGCAGGTGGAGATTGTTGGGCGTGAAAGGATTGAACTTGCTGGTGAGTTTCTTGAGTGTGTGGAAGAGTTTTATTATTTGGGAGACATGTTATGTGCTGGAGGTAGGGCTGGAGCTAGCTCGGTTACTAGGGTGAGAAGTGGTTGGAAGAAGTTCAGGGAGCTGTTGCCTCTCCTGACATTGAGAGGACTCTTCCTACATCCTAAGGGGTCTTTGTATGCAACATGTGTTTGGAGTGTGATGCTGTATGGTAGCGAGACCTGGGCAGTAGAGGAAGAGGATATTCGAAGGCTCAAACATACAGAGATGACAATGATTAGGTGGATATGCAATGCTATTGCGTCACTGCATGCAAGGCCTGGGGGGGCTGGGTTTATGATCGAAGAGTTGAGAGGTAGGATGGGACTGGAGTGTATTGGTGTTGTGATGAGGAGAGGTAGACTGAGATGGTTTGGGCATTTGGAGAGGATGGGGAACAATAATTGGGTGCAGAAGGTGAAAAGTGTTAATACTGGGGGCGGGGTTGTGAGGGGTAGACCGAGATAGACATGGGATGAGGTCATTAAGTGTGACCTCAGGGTTAAGGGACTGAAGAGGGACGCTGCCATAGATCGAGCAGCATGGACAGCCACCATTAGGTGACCAAGGCCGGCGCATGCAAGCATGTTGGAGCCTTCAAAAACGAAGCGAAATGAAACAAAACGAGATGATACAATATTGTTAAGTGAACACAAGGGGAACTGAAAGGCTTGGCGAATGAGTTTGGGAGAATGTGTAAGAAACAGAATCTAAAGGTGATTGTAAGGCAGGATTGGATGACGCAGAGAAGGACTGATTTTGGGATGATTTAATACGTGTAGTAGGTAGTATGGGCGATGATGAGGTAGTGGTTCTGGGAGGGGATCCGAATGGTCATGTGGGTGAAGCAGCTCAAGGTTATGAACGAGTCCATGGGGGATGTGCATATGGTGTGAGGAATGCGAAAGGGGAAAGAATACTCGACTTTGGGGAGGCTATGGACATGACTGTGTGCAACACACATTTTAGAAAAAGAATGAGTCATTTGATTACGTACGAGTCTGAGGGAAATAGCAGTCAGATAGATTATTTTCTGGTCAGGAGGGTTGATAGGAGGTTACTGAGGGATGTTAAAGTTATAGGAAGTGAGAAGTGTGTGCAGCAGCAAAAGCTATTGATTTGTGACACGGTGCTTAAAGAACAAGTGATGAGAAGGGGGACATATGTACCTAGGAGGAAAATATGGAAGCTGGGAAACCAATCAGTAAGGGATGCCTTTTATAGTGAGACAAGGAGAGTGGTGGCTGAACAGGAAGCCGTAGACAGAGGTGTTAATGAACAGTATAGAGCCCTTACGGACAACCTCTTGAGAGTTACCGATGCAATATGCGGTTGTACAAGAGGCCCACCAAGACATAAAGTAACTTGGTGGTGGGATGAGGGTGTAGAAACCGCAGTTAAGGAGAAAAGAAGGCTTTTCCGGGAATGAAAGAAGGGTGGTAACAGGGAGGAGTACTTGGCTGCCAAGCGCTGAGTCACAGAGACTTTTACTTGATAACATAAATCACGGGGATAGGAAAAAATACGATTTTTAGGGTGGCAAATAGGTGAAGAGGGATAATCGGGACATTGTAGGTGAGCAATGTGTGAAGAATGATGAAGGAAGGGTAGTGGTGAATGGTGAGGATATTAAAGATGCATGGAGAGAGCATTACAGTTGGTTGTTGAATGAGGAGTTGATTGGGATAGGGAAGGTTTGGAGCCAGCAGATCCAGTGTTTGGCCCTTGGCCTTTGATTGGCGCAGCTACTGTGAGTGAGGCAATAGGCAGGATGCAGGTGGGGAAGGCGGCAGGTGTGTCTGGGTTGACTGCTGAAATGTTGAAGGCCTCAGGAGATACTGGGGTGAGGTTAGTCACTGACCTGATAAATATGATTATATATGAGTGTGTTGTCCCAGATGATTGGCTGAAGAGTGTAATTGTAAATGTGTACAAAGGGAAGGGTGATGCCATGGAAAGGGGAAATTACAGAGGTATAAAGCTCTTAGATCAGATAATGAAAGTAATGGAGAGAGTTCTAGAAGGTATGATTAGAGAAAGAGTGAATACTGATGAGATGCAGTTTGGGTTTATGCCAAGCAGGGGGACCACTGATGCCATATCCATTGTTCGACAGCTTCAGAAAAAATATATTGGAAAGAAAAGGGAATTGTATTTTGTTTTTGTTGATCTGGAAAAGGCCTTTAACAGAGTCCCTACAGAGGTGGTGAAGTGGGCGATGAGAAAGCTAGGGTTGGAAGAGTGGCTGGCTAGGGTGGTTATGGCCATGTACGTGGGTGCTCGCACCCAGGTAAGAGTGAATGGCGTTTTGAGTGATGAGTTCTCCGTGAATGTTGGTGTGCATCAGGGGTCAGTTTTGAGTCCTTTGTTGTTTATCATGGTACTTGAAGTCCTCTCACGTGACTTCAGAGATGGACTCCCGTGGGAGATGTTGTATGCTGATGATTTGGTGTTGATTGCAGAGAATGAAAAGGATGCGAAGGGAAGATTTAAGAAGTGGAGAGATGGTATGAGGCACAAGGGCTTAAGGGTAAATGCAGATAAAACAAACGTGGTGATATCTAGGGTTGGTAGCGGTACAATCAAAGGAGAGGGAGAGTGGCCGTGTGCAATTTGCCACAAAGGTGTGGGAAGTAATTCCATCTTGTGCAGTGTTTGTGATAAATGGGTGCATAAGAGATGTTGTGGTATTAGAGGTAGACTGCAAGATAATGCTGATTTCATGTGTGCAGCGTGTCGGGGAGAGCAGGTGGAGGTTGTTAGGTGTGAAAGGATTGAACTTACTGGTGAGTCTCTTGAGTGTGGAAGAGTTTTGTTATTTGGAAGACATGTTATGTGCCGAAGGTGGGGCTGGAGTTAGCTCGGTTGCTAGGGTGAGAAGTGGTTGGAAGAAGTTCAGGGAGCTGTTGCCTCTCCTGACATTGAGAGGACTCTCCTTACATGCTAAGGGGTCTTTGTATGCAGCATGTGTTAGGAGTGTGATGCTGTATGGTAGTGAGACCTGGGCAGTAAAGGAAGAGGATATTCGCAGGCTTAAACATACAGAAATGACAATGATTGGGTGGATGTGCAGTGCGTCCCTGCATGCAAGCCCTTGGGGGGCTGGATTTACGATGAAAGAGTTGAGAGGTACGATGGGACTGGAGTTTGGTGCTGTGATGAGAGGTAGGCTGAGGTGGTTTGGACATGTGGAGAAGATGGGGGATGATAACTGGGTGCAGAAGGTGAGAAGTGTTAATACTGGGGGAGGGGTTGGGAGGGGTTGACTGGGAAAGACAAGGGACGAGATCATTAAGTGTGACCTTAGGGTTAAGGGACTGAACAGGGAGGCTGCCAAAGATCAAGCGAAATGGAGAGCTGCCATTAGGTGACCAAGGCCGACGGATGCAAGGATGTTGGAGCCTTCAAAAACGATTACGATTACGAATAAAGTTATGGTCTTCGAGAGAAATGAAGTCCCTGAATGTACATTGAAGTTGGATGATGAGGAAATGGAAAATGTGAGTGCATTTACATACATGGGTAGTGTGATGTATAAGGATGGAAGTTTGGAGGATGAAGTGTTTGAAAGTGTACAACAAGGAAGAAAGGTTGCTGGTTCTTTGAAAGCAGAGATAAGAAATAGGGAAGTGAGCATGGAAGTAAAAAAGCTGCTACATGATATGGTAGTAGCCTACTGTGATACCAACTCTAATGTATGGAAGTGAAGCTTGGACCTTCTTGGAAGGACACAAGTCAAGAGTGAAGGCAGTGAAAAAGAGTTATTTGAGAGGAACATGTGGCGTTACATGGAGAGACAGACTGACAAATGAGGAAGTGGAGGAGCATTGTGGTGTGGATGTGAATGCGATAGAAAGCATTATGTGAAATACTCTGAGGTGATTTGGCCACGTGGAGAGGACGGAGAGAGAAAGAGAGATTAACAAGGGAAATGTAGGTAAGTGAGGTGGATGAGGGCAGGGAGAGGGAGGCTTAGGATGAGATGGAGAGACGGAGTGGAGAGGTATGATATATGAGAGAGGGAGGTGTGAGCTGGGGGGAGGGTAGTGAAATGATGGGGGACAGGGGACATGGAGGTGATTTGTTTGTGGCCACCCCTTATGGGATTAAGGCGTCTGGCAACAGATGGTTTATCTGTCTATCTATTGCCAGACACCTTAATCCCATGAGAGGTGGCCAGAAACAAGTCGCTTCCATGTCTCCCTGTCCCCCATCATTTCACTGCCCTGCTCCCAGCTCACATCCTCATCTCTCATATACCTCTCCACTCTATCCCTCCACCTCATCCTCGGCCTCCCCCTCCCTCTCCCCCCCTCACCTCACTCACATACACTCTCCTCGTCAGGCTCTCGCTCTCCATCCTCTCCACATGGCCAAACCACCACAGTGTTTCTCCTAACAGATTGATAGATAGATAATGCCTATTTCTGCTGCAAATCAACATTAGTTTATGGTGCTATAAATATATACCAGTAGCTTAGTGGTAGGTGGTGGCGACCATCATCCACTACCTTGATGTAGTGCTGCCTACTTCTTCCTTAGCCTTTATCATTCTTTTTCTGTGCCTGCCCTCCTCTCTTCCTATTTCTCCCATCTTTCCTGTCACTTCTCATTGCTTTTCTTTCCTTTACAGGTGGCTTTACATTGAGTGACAAGCCAAATGGTTCCAGTAAGCCAAGAAACCATTTTCAAGGCTGGGTGGTAACCATATAACCAAACCATACGTGCTCCCTACGTGTCAACAAGTGGGTTTGTGGAGGGTTAGTGCCCCTCCCCATAAAACAAATAATTCAAAGTCAAATGGCTAACCCTTGCGGGATTATGGAATCTGGCAATAGACAGACAGATAGATAGACTGTAGGCTACCTGTATGAGGTTATGCAAAAAGCTGTGTCTGGTATCCAAATCTTTAAAAAAAGCAAATGCAGTGTGGAATGACATATGACATCATGAGTTAGGTTTGTTTTTATGTCTGAGTACCTACGGTATGTCACAAGGCAAATACCTGCTTGTAAAATATATAATACCAGCAGGTGTGTCCAGTGATACAAAATATTTACTGGCATCTTAATATTTGTAGCTAGAGTAAGTGGCATCTCTGATGTTACAATATTGCCTCCAGGGCTAGCTTGCCTGTCTGCTACTCTAAGTATGTCTGGGTAAGCTCACTGGACTACTATTTAACTCTTCTCCTCAAGGACAAATTTTGAGTTTCTCCTCTGCCACTATCACCAACACCTCTATGTGTGCTCTCTTTACCTGTTCTAAATACAATTTTAACATCATAATCTCTCTAAATAGTACCGTACACAGAATATCATCATCTTAAATGCCTGAGTATATCCCAGACATCAAGAATCGGCCCAACGGTTGCACTAATGCTCTAAATGTTGACTAAACACACACTCAGCAAACCCTCAAAAGTTTATATTGGATAATTAGTACAAATAATTACTATAACATTGATAAATAGGTAGAATTATGTTAGTCAATAAATTTTTTTGTATTTTTAATCCAACATTTATGATAACAGAAGTCTCGCATGGCATGCTGGCAATCTAAGGGGACACATCTTAACTAACTAGCACGTTGTTGCACTGAATCCTGATTTTTTTATTAAGTTAAACAATTTTTTAATGAATTTCTGGTGATGAGGCTTATATGAACCTATAGTGATATAATATTTTGCAAGTATAAGTGCCTATTCAATAACTGACTGCTGATCTGGTAATCTGTTGCACCAATATCTATGGTACTGATAATCTACGAACATAACAAATATTCTGAGAATGACCCAGTCCTATACAATATTTGGAAGACCTCTACCCATATGGTAAAGTATTATAATTATTTCTTTTTTACAACAATATGGTGAAAGGCACTGTGTTCAAGGATAAATTGAGGAGTAGACTTGTTTTTCCAGACATGAAAAGGCAGCTGTTTACTATTATTACCATTCTCCATTAACAATAATTTACTGAATTATAAATAATACTATTACTGTACAAATGAAATATGGGTAAAACATACAATTATCATGCACAATGTAGCCTCAGAAAGATATATTAATTGCCAGATGTGTTAATCCCACAAGGGGTGGCCACAAACAAATCGCTTCTGTGTTGCCCTGTCCCCCGCCATTTCACTGCCCTCCTCCTTCTCTCATATACCTCTCCACTCCAACTCTCTATCTCATCCTCGGCCTCCCCCTTCCTCTCCCCGTCTCCACCTCACTCACATATACTCCTCTCATTAGACTCTCGTTCTCCATCCTCTCCACATGGCCAAACCACCTCAATGTACTTCTAACGCTTTGTATCACATCCACATCCAAAACAAATAAAACTTGTTTGGGATATGGGGCCTGAGACTGCTGATGGCATCTGGTACCAAAGGAGTTAACAGTACAAAGCAAATGCATCTACTGAGAGACACAAATTATTACTGACTACCAGCTAACCTACCCAGTTTATAATACCAGGCCATCCAAGTGGATATCAGGCTATTATACTAGTAGCTGGTAAAAATGCTGTTTCTGGTCACTGCCATTATCCTTACAACCATAACCTCACCAACCACAACCTTAGCACAATATTGCTACATGACTTTCACACCAACCTTTCTAATGCTTTCTTTGCTCTAGCCTTCATATTCTCCCAGCACCTCCTCAACTCCCGGCTGGTCCTTGGTTGGGTAGAGGAATGAGCTGAAAACTGGGACGCTATCACCTCCCACACTTTTTCTTTCTCTCTGTTGGAAGCACCGTCTCTCTTCCTTGATTCTACCACGTCTTTATGCTGTTCCACGAGAGCTGTCAAGATCGTCTTCTCTAACGGGATGAACCATTTTCTCCTACCCTCATTTCCTTCACTGTACTCAGCCATGTTGATGTAAACAACTCAAACTCAGAACACTG